>PNEQ01000778.1:19403-29614 GCA_003012365.1 Medauroidea extradentata
GAACTTAATTATGACATGAGAGCAATTATTTATCAAAATATTCTTCAACAGAGTAGAAGGCTTCGTTCAAAAGATAAGACTTCAGTTTTGTTTTAAACATTTTGTGATTGCTTAAGTTCTTAATAGGTATTGGTAGACTGTTCACCAGTTTTATACCAGAATGATAAGGACTCAAGGAAGATTTTTTTGTTCTGTGGGGTGTAGGTGTAATTGGTTTGCCTGTCTGGTAGTGTGGTTATGTATGTTACAATTTTTTATCTGTTTAATGTTTTAATGTTTTCAACATAATATAGGATGCAGCGGTATATGTAAATACTTGGGAGAGTCATTATTTGATTTTTCTTGAAAAATTGCTTGCAGTGACTTCTGTACCCTGCGCCGTTCATTATACAATTTTTTTTTTTTTTTTGCAGTTTAAAAGCAGTCTGCCAGTTCCCGGATCTGCCCCAAAATATAATTCCATAGCTAATGAGTGATTGTATATTAGAGAAGTAGTAATATAAGACTGCATTTTGGTCGCTTACTTTTTTGAGCACTGACATAGCAAAGCACGTTGAACTTAATCTTTTGCATACTGTGTTAATGTGTTCATTTCAGGTTAGTTTGTTATCTACAGTCAATCCTAGGAATTTGATACTAGTTACTTCTTGTAAATTTTCATTTCCAATCTTGAAACTATTTCCAAGAATATTTTAATCACTTTTTTTTTGGTAAAAATGTCATAATGGCAGATTTTTTTACGTTTTGTATCAAGTTATTAGAGCGAAACTAGTTGGTCATATCGTTGAGAGTTTGTTTCAAGTTTTTTTACAAGAGCTGGTTTGTTTGCACTAAAGTTAAGTACATTTATGTCATCAGCATACATTACAGTAGAACTAGTTTTTTAAAGTTCAGGAAAGTCATTTACATATATTACAAACAGTAATGGCCCTAGTATTGATCCCTGAGGAACTCCAATTTTTATTGTGCAAGTTTTTGAGAAATAGTTATTTATGTATTTGTTTTCATAGTCCGTGATAGAAGTTACTTGCTGTCTGTTTTCCAAGATGTCTGGTTATGTGCTACCAGTGATATGTATTGAAAGATGGAATAATAAGTTAAACTGTTGTAATGGCAACCGGTTTACAGATAATAATTGTTTTCAGGGCAATAGGTGTGTATCCGTTCCTGTGTATTATGGCAGAAGAATTTGACCATCTGTTAAGAGTGAGCATAATTTGATGTTGAAAGTACGAGTGCTTCAGGACAAGCTAGTGGTCTATGTAGCGGATGTATTCGAATTTGAAGTTATCGCAGATGGTTAGCATTTGCTTTTGGAGTTTTTGTTACATCACCATGTTTTGTCAAGTGAGGTAACCCAACGCATAGAAAGTATCTCGAGAGCTGTAGGGACGATATTACTCATAACAGTCTTTGCAGTAAACATTTTGTCGGGTACCTGGCAGAATTAGCTTCCACGCAGGCAGGATTTGTAACCTCTTCCGAGTTGAGCTAGTAAAAATGTTTTCTTACAAACATTTCTTTCATAATTTGTGTACACATTTTGCGTTATGTGTGTCAGGTATTGTCACAGTTTGTGTCCATCTGTTATGTCTTAGGTAGGGCCACATGCTAACAACATTTAATACACTAGTTATTTTGTCTGGATTCTCGTTAGCATTAGAATTTGTTCAAATAGGTTGCTGCACTAGTGTTGCATGCCTGCAACATCTGTACAACATCTGTACAACATGTGTATAACATGAATTTTAATAAGCTAGAATGTTTTTAAACTTGTTGCATGGGTGATGCACGCATACAGCATCCGTGTAATGTTTGTGTAACATAAATTTAATGTGGTAGTTATATTGTCCACCTTATATTGGTGCTAGTCTAAGTATTAAGGCCCTGCTACATAGAGACAGTGATTTGTAGTTCGGTGCCCAGTCTTGCCATTCTGCCATCTGATTGGAGAATATGACCATGACGTCAAGTCGTCGTCGTGTTGTTATCGAGGAGAATGGAGACGGCCAACGATTATCTTTCACCAATAATCCACCAACTCGTGTTCATCAGGTTGCCACCAAGAGTAATTATATTTTTTCCCTAGTAATTTACGAGCCCCTTTAAAAAATAAAGTGTTTATTTGCGTGCACTAGAATTTGAATCAAACTTATTTTAAAATATTTACAGCATCACTTGCAAAAAAATTTTGCAATTGGAAAAATAAAAAGACAAACGGCAATTGAGCTGCCATCCGTAATGTATTGCCGGAGCTAAACTCTTAACAGCAAAGCAAAATCTCTCAATGCAGCGCGCAGCAAGGAGATGGACGACGCCTACCTAACAATAATATGACAGCGACACACTCACCGTCTCAATGTAGCAGGGCCTTTACTGAACATTTAATAGTTTTCCGCTTGTTTGTAATTCTTTTGCGTACTTTTACCTCCACAGTTTCCCTGGTCTTCATAACCCTGCCCCTGACCACTATAGAGTTTTTAGAACGAAGACGTATTTATTACTTGTAACTACTTACTTCTGTTGTATTTCATTGCAATTCATTATTTACAAAGAATACATTTATATCTTATATTTGTGATTTTTGCACGAGTAGCCTGACACAATCCCGACTGCAATAAAAGTCACACATTTATTACAGTTTGTGAAACTTTAAACTAGTCAATTGCAGAGTTAACATTCCAGAGAGAAAAATAGCAGAATATTACTAGGTGTGATTAGTCTCATGTCTGGCTTTTGAAACAGCATCAGGAATATAAAAACATTCTAATAAACACTTATTTCCACTTAAATAGTTGAGAGCAGTAATATCACAACAATAACTTAGTCAAATGTTTAAGACGTGTGTAACTATATCCTTGCGAGGGCTGGTGTGAGAAGTAACATTATTACAGTTATATTCTCTGCTGTGAATACAATTGCTGCACGTAACCACTAAATATGAGTAGGTGCTATGCCAAAACTAAGTCTATATAAAAAAAAAAAAAAAAAAGTACTTAGGTTGCATAAACTTTGAACTGACCTCATTTTGTTGTAATTGAAAAACTATAGTAAGTTACAATTAGCCAATATTAATAGTAGGGGCGGAAAAATTCCGCAGATTCAATGGCCTGCATGTTAGAATCCATTGTCTTATGCATATTCACGCCCCATCTATTCGTTCGTTGTACACTGTTCCACTGAGTAGCAACTAGGGGGCAAGTGGCCGGGACTTGAGAATGCAGTACAGTGCATTCTAACATGAAAGTAATCGAATCCGCGAAATTTTCCGGCCCCTCCTATTGATAGGTCTGTATTGTGTACAGTACAAATAATAAAAAAGTAGTACAAAACTATAACTATGGTGCGAGCTGGCAACACTGCTCATTTACCCTTCTCACGTCCTAGATCCGAATACAAAATGCACACTAAATCATGAAGTCAACAAGGGTTCATGGCACAAGGGCTAGTGAACGAATAAGAGGAGTTAGAGAAGTCATGTTCAAGGAGAGAGACTGGAGGGATACGCAGGGTATAACAGGTGAAGGTTGGCAGTACTGTAAGATACAGGGCAGAGGAGATGTCGGCAAGCAGCTGCAGGAAGGAAGGAGAGAAGAACCAGACAGAGATGGTCTTTTCAGGTGATTCAATCATTAAGGGAGTGGGTGGCGTTAAAGAGAGTCATGAGAGGACAGGTATATGAGACAACAGTGGTTGGGGCCAAATACAGGGACCTAAGTGAAAGGGTTAGTAACACAAGGGGAATCAGCAAAGACAAGGTGGCGACACTTCATGTGGGAGGGGAACAACCTAGCTCAAAGGAAGGAAGTGGAAGCAGTCGTGAGGAAACTGACGGAGCAAGGCGAAGGAGATATTTCCAAAGGCAAGGTAATAGTGGATAGTGGGGTGCTGATCAGGCTGGGAGTAAACTGCGAAGGTAGTGGCAGCAAGTGGGCCATTTTATATAGTGTACAGGGATGTGGGGGCCACGTTCCTAGATGGCAGGAAGTGGATAGGATTCAAAAGTGTAGGTAGGGATAGAGTGCAATTGCCAGAACAAAGAAAAAGGAGGTTTAGGGAACCTTTAGGCAGGGAGATGGCTGGCTGTAAAGAGAGGGTCGAGTTGAGCTGGGGAATGGCAGATATAGCAATCATTGAGGATAAATTCATAATCTTCGGAAGAGGAATAATGGTGTGTGTCAGAGAGGGGTTAGAAGGATTGATGGAATAAAGAAGAGGAAGTGATAGAAATGAAATTTAAAGGAATAGGTAGAAATACCACAGTACTGGTGACATAACAGGCCATCAGATTGAGGTGATAAAGAACAGGATTGACAGACTCGGGGACAGGCAGTGGGTTGTTGTCGTAGGGACTGGGTGTAGAAGATGTGCTGTGATGCAGAGAAAGCAGCGCAGTTAGTGAAGAGGCTTGGTGCAGGCAGTACAGGAACCTACTACATGAAATGAAGAGGGAGAGGGGTCTGCACTAGATGTAGTGTTACGTAGGCTACGAGAATGCTATTGTTGGTGCAGTAGTACTCCGGGGAACCAATGACCACAACATTCCGGTAGTGGAGTTGGAGATTACTGGGAAAATGACTGAGCAGGCTAATGATAGAGAGGTGTGACAGTACGATAAAGGAGATAAGTTAGGGTTAGGATCCTTGTTAACTAGAATCTAGAGGAAGAGGGAATAACAGCGAGATTACACAGGTGATGAGCTAGGGTTACCAGACGTCCTCTTTTACCCGGACACGTCCTCTTTTCAACGCCTCGTAAACTGTCCGGCCGGGTTTTACAAAAATGGGCCAGATGTCCTCTTTTTCAAGAACAAACAGCCAAGATGTATTTTTTATATGTTCTCTGGGTCATAAAATGTTTAGGAACGGTGCCGACACGCCTTGCGCTAATGTGCAACTTCTTTGCTTTGGAAGTTATTACGTTGTTAGTTTATTATACATATGTTTACAGAAAGTGCAATTGTCAGCCTATGTTGAATACAATTTCATTCTGTGTATTGTTTGGTAGTGCTAACATACTTGGAGTTTATTTCTAGAAATCATGTTTGTTTTTAAAGTTTACTAAACTACAAGATAATAAAATTACAAATTTACACATTTACATAAAAAATTGTTATGGTGTACTCAGAGTGTTTTTTTTTTTAAAGTGTCCTCTTTTTTAATGCTTTGAACAAGCATGTGTCCTCTTTATGGGTTACACAGCTGTGGCAACCCTATGATGAGCAGAACGGAGCAGGGTCGGCAGTCAATGCTTAGGTCAGTGAGGGAGCGGAATTTACTTTCGAAGGAGTTGGTGACTGACGGGCTTTGGAAGGTTTAAGAGAGGAATGGTAGAGGATTGAGGAGGAAGTTACAGCTACCGGGTGGTTGCCTGATTGCAAGTTATTGTAATTACAATTATTACCACCCATCAAGAGCACACTGTGTAACATATGGACTGGCAGAGATTCTTTAATTTTATTTGAGCCCTTTTATTCCCTGATTGTATTAATTAATATTTTGTTTGTTATTTTTAAATGTACATAATTTAGTTTAGTTATTTTAAAGGCTGAATTAGGGTTAATAGATTTAGATTCATGTTTTGTTTTCTCACCTAAGAGTCAGGATTAACACTACTTCAGTTTATTGTCAATTTTATTTCTCTTAGTGTGGAGCTTATTATTGAAGGTGGTCTATGGAAAAAGAGAATGGTGGAAGAAAATAATGAATGTATATTGTTGTTGGCTGTTCTTTTTAAAAAGTTAATAAAAATTTAAGGATCTAGAATTATGAATTGGTACGAGCGACGCAGCGAACTCCAGAAGAATATCGCCAGATAAGTCTAGTCTACTTTCCTTGCCTGAACCAATTTGCTTATATATATTATTTTAGTATCGTAGTTTTCCTGTAGTAAGCATAGCCTCCTATCAAAATTTTACTCTCACCTGCGTAATCCCTTTGATCGATCTCATGTTTTATTTAATTTCCCCGACTGAGCATAGCCAGGTTTTCAAACAAGTTTACCATTCCACTGGAGTCGGTTCCACCATACTCAATTCGTAAATTTTGCTATTTCACTCACTATCTCTTTAACCTTTCTATTTATTTACATTTCTTATGCAGCGACAGTAGACGTTTAATCTATGAACGTGGTGCAACTGCAAAGAAATCTAACACAGCTACACCCAGTAAGCCTTACCGTGTCTTCTTAAATACCGACTTCTAGCAAACACAAATAAATATTATAGCATACTGAAAACGTCCTAAACATGAAGGCATCACCTTGAATACGCTATAGGAAGCTAACCAAAAAAGCGTATCTATTTTTTATTTGTTTTTTATTTATTTGTTTATTTCTTTAGGTCCCAATGAGCCTAGGCTCGCAATTAGGGACAGTTACATCAAGTCACAAGGCAACAGCATTACAAAATTTAATTTTTAAAGTAAATTTAAAGTAACGAATTATGAATATCATTTACACAGCTTATGAAACTTGACATACTGGTGATAAATAAGCATACAGTAATTGTACATGGTAGCAACTTAGATTAACCACTAGCATACTCTAGTCTAGAAGCCTTACTAATGAGATTTGGAGGATTAGCAAATATAAACAATAACAGTGTTTTTGGTAATTGAACTAAGTGTTAATACAAATACACATGGTACTGACAAGGTAGCAAGTAGCAGCTTCTACCACCTGACATAATATAAATATGAACAATAATACACCTGGTTATTACATTAAACAATAACAGTTCAGCAATAATTAAAGCAGTACTTACAATAATTTATTATTTTTTTTGTCTATTACCAATAATACCAGCAGCAAGTAGCAACTTTAGTCAACTGGCACATCAATATGAACACAATACATACAACTACCATTACAATATTAGTTCTATTTAGAGGAGTACTTACAAGTAATAGGAACATCCTTTTTTACTTTTTTATTTATTTTTTTTTTTATTATCTATTACCAATAATACCAGCAGCAAGTATTACGTACCATTAATATTAATAGCAACGCAAATAAAAGTAAACACGAGTCATGCCTTCTGTTACTAAAACACAACAATTATTCCAAAACAGTAAAACAAATTCAAAACTACGGGCAGCCGCATCCAAATACAAACAGAATCGAACGCCGTATTTAAACAACAAATACAGGCCACCTTCCGTTATTCACTGATTTCACTGATATCACTGACAGTTCGCCAGTGTCCGTGAACAATAAAGGAAAAGCATCAGTAATCAGCAAAATATTTTCACTGTCAGTAAATAGATAATATCGGAACATTAAATCAGTAAACATTACTGCAATGTACGTTGCCTAGCAACCACATCTATGGCATATCTGTGATTTCTTTCTTGCGATAAACTTTCATGTTTATTTTGTTCGTTGTATAAATTGTATTTACTTTAAATAATAAAGCTGGTATATTTTTAGCATATTGATAATTCTAGCACGACTTACGACTGATACTGTTTTCTTCGTTTTTTCACGACGCATCTTATACATTACGTGTATTTAAGGTTTGGGAAGCTGTATCCATTATTTTTAAATGCATAAACAAGATACGATTCAACCTCTAAACATTATAATTAGTCTTTGCAAACTGCACGACGAATGCTTCTGTAACTACAAACAGACGTTAAATAAACCCTATATAAATTAATAGATACCCTCTTTGGCCCTTATGTATTAAAAAAGACTCGTCCTATAATTAGATAACATCAACTTTTGAATTCCCTCCATAAATATTGGTTTACTGACAACACTGATGCTCTGAAGAGCCAGTAAAATCGGTAATCTCAGTAAACGGATGTAGCCTCGCACAGGGTATCGTCATCAACCGACCATCAGTGACTATCAGTGCCATCTGCAATTTCGGAACTATAGCTGACATTACTGAAAACACTGGCCATTGAAATCAGTGAATAACGGAAAGTGGCCAAAGTTAGACAACAGCATTCGAAAACACCAACCCACAAAAAAAAAAAAGCACTACTAAATGAGCTAACGGAAACTTACTAGGTAAAGTGCTACTGGGTAGCATCGGTCACATGACTGAATCTACTCGGTCATTGGATGATTAACGAGCGGTCGTAAATCTAGATAGCAGTATCTAGAGATCTTAAGGGCCGGTAGACCTTTATCACGGTCGTAGTAGTAGTACGGCCGTGATCTTTATCGTTACTCACGCCGACCCCCGTAGCTCAGTTAGCTACGCGGCCGACTTTGGTGCGAGGGATTCTGGGTTCGATTACCAGGTTAGTATGGGTGTTAATTTCTGTCCGTCCGAATGGCCTGAAATTATATTCAAGTCTGTCTACTTGCTTCTGTAACATCATGTGATAGCTGCACTCTCGGCGGGAAGGCTTCCTAGTCGTGGGCCACAAGCAAAAAAAAAATTGTTACGCACGCTGAGGGCGTCTTCGCGTGACGATTCCGGCCGAGTAGATCCAAGATAGTTTCCGTAAGCACGTAACAATAACATTTTGTTCGCGCAAAAACTGGCTTATATCCAAATAGTTTCTTGCTTTACTTTATGGGGTTATTTAAGCATTTCTTATTCCTAAAATATGCTAATTAAATAACTGGTTGAAATAGCGATTTTCTTTTTTAAGTAAAAAGATTTACAAAAAAAAACTGTTAATGTTGGCACCTTATATAGACACAACAAAATAATGAATTTAAATACCAGGAGAAACCTGAATGTTAAACTTACAAGCTGCAGTAGCTGTAAGAATGTTGGACACAACATAAAAATTTAATTAAAAAAAAAAAAACTTGTATTCACTGTTATAGAAATTTTGCCAGCATGATCACCCTAGTATATTTATAAAAAATATATTTTCGAAACCTGTCAAATATTTGAGTAAATAGTTCACCAAATTTTAGCAGATAAACATGTATAAAGAATATCTTTACAGTTTGTTAATCTTCACTACATTTGGTGTTAGCATAGTACAGAAAATGTCCGCAATGAAAGAATGACATAATGGAGAAAACTGCAGAAATATTTTCTTGCAGATATTTAAACTGAAAAATGTACAATTTTACACTTTAACACGGCGCGGGATAGGCCAGGGTCGGTTTTGGGGAACCAAAGGATGTGCCCAACGTGAGTTACCTGGGATTGATGTCTGGTGTGGGTCCATGGCCTCTTGGCCCTGTAACCTGGCCCTCCTACTGTTGGTTTGTGTTGAAAGTCCTCATGGTGGTTTGCGTGCTAGCCTACCTGGTACGCGCTGCTCCCGACGACTCTTGCTGCTGTGGCTCCTTAGGATGTGGAGGGGAATAAAGTCATTGTTGCCTTTTGGAGAAAACACTAACGTGATTTGAAACAAACGTGGTTGTTTATTAGCTTGAAACACCCTCGAGCAGTGCCACCATTGACAACACGTAAAATATTAGCTCGGAGCGAACAAGTAAAGCTGTGAATACGGCATCTGCAATCAATGGAATTAAATGAAAATTATGAGGGAGGCTCAAATAGCACTGCCCTAACGCGCTTCTATCCCTGAGGCCATGAAGATACAAAAGATGTTCCGGTAGACTAGATTAAACTATTGTAAACTAAAAGATTACGTCACTAAAAATGAGGGACCTCAGGGAGACAGGGCCACACTCCACGTGCACGACCTACTTCCTCGCTGACAGGACGAAGACTGACTCAATATGGCGTCGGGCGGGGACTCGGAAGCACTCATTTCCACCAGACGTGGTGGATTTGCTCTTACATTCTAATTTAAACATAAAATGCAAAACCAAAAGTTATGAAAAAGTAAAGAGATAATTATAAGAAAGTTTCTGCCCATTATATACTATGTACATCTGCCAGTCCTTTTTGGGCAATCTCTGAAAGCTTTATTACGATAAAATATATACTGCATTCAAAAATAAAATACGTAATGATATTCTGCTTAAATTAAGAGGAAACATATTGTTACAAGTTTGAGAGCACACAAACTTTATATGTGGGCAATTCCCATGAGTTCTTTGGGATAGAGGTCTTATAATTACAAACAAAAGAGTTAAATTAAGTACTGGATTTAATAGCTCACAAAGCTACGAAATACACAAAACAGTAATCAACTAGAACTCTCACAACACAATTAGTTATGCACACAATTACTCCTGTGTCACAGACACATTAATTAACTTTGACAATTAAAGCACAAGAAAAGTCTACCATCAATTAATTAAACACTATAAATCACAATAAA
>PNEQ01000779.1:0-18924 GCA_003012365.1 Medauroidea extradentata
CATGAGAGATTCTATATGCATTGTAATATGAATTGTAATTTATCAGTGTTCATGGATATTTAATGGCATGTCGCGGAAACGAATGTAACTCTTGTGTAAAGGAGAATTACTTCTGGAATTGGCTATTACATGAGATTTAAACTATTTTGTGTTTTCTTTGCTCAAGAACAATGTGTCAAACAAAGTCCTGGTCCCTAATGAGCTATAAGCGTTGGTTAGTGGACATGGTTTTTTTCTTGCCCCTTGTGTATTTGGAGCTGGTAACTTGTTTTGGGAGTCATTTCTATTGAAATCGGCTCAATTACTCTATTTCCTTCCAGGCGAGACTTTCTCAATGATACATTGGTGACTGGAGGAAGTTTTTTTTTGGTATTTTGTGATGGTGAAATAACGGGAATAAAAACTGAAGCTAACAACAAATCTTTCATTTCAAGGGTAACTTAATGATCCCGTAAAAATATCGGCAGAGTTGTGGCGAATAACTTTACCAGTCAGTAGAAGTGCTGTTTAGTTCATCATCTAACATACCCAGCTCGCAAGGGCGTGGCTGGAAATATCTTTGTCCGGCTCCAGATCTATTACCACGTTTTTTGCAAAGGTTGTTGCTATGGTATGCAGCCCTCGCACATTTTGATAGACTGAAAACTGTTTATTTGTGGCACTTACCCGTTCTTTTTGTTGGTACCTCCGACCGAACCAGGACTTGATGATTTGGTTGGTGTGTTCTTCCCGCCGGATGCTTCTAAGGTGGGAGAGCTCTCTGTGTTGGTTACTGTAGGAGAAAATAGTTGTTTGTTCTTAAGTGGGCCTTTGAAAAAGTTGATGAGAATACCTGCTGGCCAGTACATTGGATTGTAGATAACATCAAAATGTTTTTCTGCCATTCCTATGTAAAATGACGCATAGGAGTTGTTTTGAGACCAGCTACTTTGATGCAATCTACATAAACTTCTAATTTCAGTTTCAGTGACTGCTGGTTCAAATCTGGTGACAAAAATGGATTTAGTATGTGGAGGAGCTTTTTTCGTAACCACTTTCAAGGATATGGTGTTGCGAGCACTGAGTAGGCTTGAGTTGGTTTTTGTACGCTGGGTGTTGTCCTTCGATACAGGTTTCTGTGAACGTAGTTTGTTTAAGACTGTGAAGGTGTCGTCATTAGTGAACTGCTGGCTCAACTCCCTGTGTGGCTGACTGGTCTCAGTATTCTGCTGACTAGATGAAGGCTTGGTGACCTCTACCGTTGACTGAAGACATCTGGGCGTGGCTAGCTTGTTGATTTCTAACAGCCTGGCTGAAGGTTTTTCTGGTTTGAACTGGACAGATGTTGATATTAATATTATCAATATTATCACCAATGTTACAACAAAAATTGCCCTTTAAAATGTGAAGCTCCTTCCTCTGGTCATAACTAATGCTTTTAAGATGCAGTTGTCGTTCTGTAAAGTTTATACTTGTAAAATGAGGCTATTCACTGTTGCCTGCAGAGTTGATAGGATGGTGATAATGTTGTTTTGTCCTTCTAGTTTCGTAAGCATTTTGAAGTCCGTCATTGTCAAAATCGCTAATGCTTTGTTTAACATGAGGCTTCATCTAAGGCACACGAATGTCATCGAATCTTCACCACTTAACGCTGATTCTTTGTTGCAAAATTTGCATTTGTGCATTTTAGCGTTGATCGGAAAATCTTCAAAATTAATATAACCCGCAATAAACTACGGACACTGTAGCACGTGTGGCCGTCTCTGAAGTGTGCAGCACTGCAAATTATAGCAGCAAAGTGGAACTGTAAATTAAAATACATATGTGATGGGTATCTTGAGAAAGACAGTTTTAACTGTGATGAGTAGGGGCTTTTTTCCCGTGTGCTACCTGACAAAACCATGTGCCAAAAGGGAGAAAAATGCAATGGAGGGAAACTTTCAGAAGAATGGCTGACTGTTTTGCTATGTCAACACACTGACAAGTTCGAAAAACCCTTTATTATAAAGAAATAAAGGCAGCCACTTTGTTTTAAATGCAATGACATTAATTCTCTCGGCATTAAATGGTATTGTTTCCAATTTACAAATCCCAATCCAGTAAAAACTAAAAACTACAAAAGTGGTTAATTTTTACATAAACTACTTGTGACATTTTTTACAACACTTTATAAAGTACTGCATGTAAATTATTCCTTTTGGTAACAAAACAAATGTTAATGGAAATATTTCACAACTGCTACCAACTAACTACACAAAAATTACTAAACACTTTCAGTAGACTTGAAACTACTGCATGAAAGAAAATCAACATCTTACAAAACAATGTAGACCTAACTTAGCCGAAAATTTAATTAAATTATTAATAAGCATGTAATGTAGGCTCATTCATACCACATCAGAGAAGAATAACTTGCCTCTGGGTGGCTGCCTAAATGTAAGTTGAAGTTGTCATTATTAGTATTATTATAGTTAATATTACTTTTATTATTTTTTAAGTAGCCAAAGAAAATGTGCAATTTCAAGCATGTCACAACATATTCAAAGGAATTATTCAACATTTTGCCTCCTTTTAGCTGCAGGTCGATGGATTGTGGGAAACAGAAACATTTTGTGAAACGGGCATGGCATAATTTGGGACACTCAAATGTTATGATTCACTTTGTGATCAAATACCCATTTTTATGACAATTATCAACATTTAACAATTTACAAAATAACTCAAAATTGCATTACCTTCACAACACTTTGTATTGGTTAAGTGTACTGCAGTTCTGAGATGGTACATGGCATTACTTATGTCGGTTTGGATATAACTTGCCACCATTTTTTAGTTTTTAATCCCTTGGGTATGACCAATTTCCCAGTCAGAGGACTTATATTTCGAGCCAAGAGTCACCTACAACTCAGAGTGTGGCTCATAGATGCTAAATATGGTGTGAGGCACAGATTGCAGGGCGTCACTCTTTGTGCCTTTTGACGAGGTCAGGCCGTGCAACCAGCCCGGATTGTCTGGCCCTGGGAGATAAGTCATTTTACTTTTCTCCTTGGGTGCTATTCCATGGAAGTACAGTATTTTGTGCAGGGCTAGCAATTTCTGTCCCCAATTAAAACATTAGCGTGTTTTGTATTAATACTGTATGGATTTTAACATGTATGCTTTGGTAACTTTGCTGTGTCAAATATAGTGTCTTAAAGCTTAATTATGCAATTTTCGGGTAAGTTGGATGCCGATGTATCAGTCAACCAGGCAGCTACATTACCTAGCATATTCGGCCATGATTTAACAGTCACAGATAGTTTGTGGATGAAGACTAGTCCAGCAGAGATGACCGAGAAGAGCAGTGGTAACAAACGCGGAGGCAAGAGATGATGATGATGTGAGGTGAGACCTTGGGGGCATATTCGCAGATAAAGGGGCACTAGTAAGTCCTCTTTCGATCTGAACTCAGTTGTATAAACGTTAAGCTATAAGTGCATTACTGGGCCTAGTAGCGACTGAACTTCATAGTAAACACTCCAGGAAATGACAAGCGTCCGTCCAATAGTATTTTGTTTAATTTTTGTTTTTCCCTCTTGTAGTTAAATTAGTTACATGATGTAAAAATATGCACTTTGATATCAGTGAATAAAGTGAACTGAGACTAACTTCGTTTTTAGCTCTAAAGGGTTAAAAGGGAGGGTGGTGGTGAAAGGGTTGGAAATTTCCAAGTGAACAGGCAGGCATGAGAATTATGTCAAAGTGTATGTGCATCTATCAAGTTGGTACTAATTATAAGTTTCATCACCAAAGCATTAAAACTGCAACAGAGTGAACAACTCTGACAACTTAGCTTCACCTATATGAGTCACTGGAGTCTTAACAACATATTGGCACAGGTAACAAAGGCTGCAATAACCTGGGTGGTCATCAGGGGGAGGCAGGGTGGTACAGATACCCCTCTACAACATACTGTAAGATATTTTTGCTTCCTTCCGCAAAACTCCTTCACATGACATCAAAGGTTTGCAGTACAGGACCGGCGGTAAACAAAACACTACTACGTAGCTGCCAACCTCAAGGATTCAGAAATTGTACATATTTTTAAAATGAGTAAAATTGTGCCTAAACAACTCACTGCATTTCACATGCTGTGTATGTGTAAATTATATTGAACTAAACCTCTTTTGCTATATTGTGAAGTGCCCAACCTCACCAGCATATCTTTTTTTTTTATTAGACTTAGAGGAAGTGGTGTGTAAAGTAATGCCAAGCCCATCATTAACATTGTTTTTTTTTCCTGCATGCAACCCAGAAAAGATTATTAAAGTAATTGTCTTTTGGATAGTGCTAAGGTTGCAGTTGCCCGGCTACCCTGCGAAACTTGCTCTATAACAACGGACGTCAGTTTAGTTCAGTTATAATAATTGAATTAACTGAATTATTTTTTTTTTGTTGTTTGTGAGTTTTTTGTGTCTAATTCAAATTTAATGGAGTAAAGGTGAACACTGTGGAGGATTAACCCTGCGTGGTTGCGAGTACAGTAGAACCCTGTTATAACATTTTTCAAGGGACCCGTGAAAAAAAGTGTTATATGCAGAAAAATGTTATAAGCAGGAATCAATATTTTTAAACCAATAAATGGATATTACTCAAAAGTAACCTAAAATTTGATAGTTTATGTACAGTAAATAGGTCTATAATGAGATTAAGTGCAGCTATAGTTACTGTGCCATCATAAACATGATTAATACATACATTATGTGTATAATTGAGGCTTTCTCACATGTCTTCAGAAGTTCATGATCGTCATCTTCAGGATCACAGTCTTTAATATCACTGTAATGTACACTTATGATACTTTCTCAGACATTAATTTGTTTTTTTTACTGTTGTTTTTAGTCTACAGCTTAGTTATTTTATCTAAAATAAGACAGTTATGAAAAATTTTACCTGAGTTGTGGTTAAAGTCTGAGAAAAAAGTGATGTTATATGGAGGAAATGAAAATACAAGTGTTGTTATAAGCAGGAAATGAAAGCATTATACTTTATGGGAAAATCTTGGGACCAAAGAAAAGTGATGTTATATGCAGGAAAATGTTATATCCAGAAATGTTATAACAGGGTACTACTGTAATTCTTGTGCTGACTATTTCTGCATTATAATTTTACTGTAATTAAAACTATACATGATTAGTAACATTTTAGGACTAAATTGCAAGCTTAAATTTAATTTCATTGATTATGTGAGCGTTCTGTTTATTTAACTGGCCACGTGCCGGCATGTTTAGTTCAAGTGTCGATTGTAATGCTGTCATTTTGTATACTTTTGGGTTAATGAATGAACTTACATATCCAACTTGGCGACACTCAGAAGTCAGCTAATTTAACAATACCGTCAAATTTGACGTAGAGTTACATTCCGGACCTCAATTTATAGCTCTGAAAATTTAAGATATATATTTTTGTATTTCACCATTTTGACGTATTTTCAATTGATTTTGCGTTATTTATGTTTTTATTTTTTGTGGCAGTTTGAAGGTAGAGGCGCAGCAGGTTGTCGTTGGCTGATGGGGGACGAAGGCGTGGTACGTCACAGCAAATTATTGGATTGGGTGAATGACCTCAGAATGGCACTGGCCCATTTTGCAAATGTTAACTGAGTGTGTTCATTTTCTTTTATTCCATAATTGTGAAAGCTTATATAAGATATTTTAGCTGTAATTTTGCACAGTCAATATATAGCAGTGTCTCATTATAGCAAAATGTCACAGTTCTGGGTTTGAACTTCGCCATAGCCGAATTGAGCCAATTCTGACCCCTAAACCCAAAAATTGCATTGAAACCGTCTTTAATATTATTTAATTACAAAGTAGTACATTATTTTAAGGAAATGTATGTAGGTTTATTTTAACAGATAGTATGCGCTGGTTACAGTGATACCCAACAAGTATGGGTGCGACTATTTGCTAAGTCAAAACAGGCCAAAATCTCCTCTGTGCCATGTAAGTATGACTATCAATCGTTGGATTGCCTCAACCGTGTCTCGCCCGAGTGTACGTGCCGGCAGTCAACATGATTAGCAGCTGCAGACCAATGTAATCAGTTTGACGAGTGTAGGAATTAATTAATTATTTTTTTTATTTTAGCATGCATGCTCTGATGATAATTCTGTGTGCCCTTTCACACTGTGGCACTCTTCGAATAATTTGTGCGCTTGCCCGAGACACATATAAAAGTCAGCTTGGACGGGTGAATGTAATTGTTCATTTGTCCGTTGGGCAGGTAATGCTAGTGTTATTTGCCAGCAAAAATAAGCGACGCTAGCATTGGTAGTTGCTTTATTTTCGCGCACTAGTCATGAAAAATGTGTTTAGCGGCGGCATGAAGTTACGTTCGAAGCCAATTAGTAGTAACAGAAGTGCACGCACGTATATGCATTGACTTTGAGTAAGGTCACTAGTTTGTGATTTTATTCCAGTAGTGTACCGACCAGAAAACATGTCTGACCTTCGTAAGCGTTACCAAATCTAGATAGACAATTCGTTGAAAAGCAATGCTAAAGCTAGACATGCTCATTTTCACACACGGCCCACCACCCGTGAATTTTTTTTACTTTTTATTTTTCTTTCTTCCCCTTCAGCTGTCCAAACAGACTCGTTCCAAGACAAAAAAACGTGACTTAGCCTTGTTCCTACGCTATTCCTGACGGTGTATACGATACTTTAACAATGCAACGGTCAACCCGCAAGGATTTATTGCTTCTCGCTTAAGTTTATGGGACATTTAGTGTGTTAAATTATAATTTATAATTAGTGAACAGTAAATGTTGAAAATGTCACTAAACTAAAAGATAAAAACACATACGACCAACAGTGTGAGCATGAAGGTGAATCAGAACAGCAAATGTATTGACAAGAGACGGTAACGCTAATGCGTCCTCTCATCCGCCGTCCTTGCTGCTTATCTCAATGCTGAAGGTCTACAGAGTAAAATATGAGCTGTTGCAAGCTAAGCAGAGATAAGCACGAATATTTGTGTTGGTGCATGTGTGAGGGAAAGAGACAGCGCTATAGTATCTCCCAGGCATTTCTTCTGTATGCGTGGTGTGTGTGTGACTCAGGTATAGCACAGACGGCGGGAATTATTCTTAGTGAAGAAACAGCATATGTCCGCCATTATCCAGTCAGAACACGCAGTTCTTGTTCCAAATAGCCGTGTCATCATCATTGGAGAATTTTATCATTTTCTAGGATACTTTCCTATTATATTGCAGTTCCTTCGCATTTGCGAAAATTCCGGGCCTCTAATTATAGCTGAATTCAAATGAACATACAGTATTTTAAATAATCTTTCCTGCTAGTGATGTTAACTTTTTCCATTTTATTCCTTCAAAATTATTTAATTTTTTTTTGGCGGGCATTGAGAATACGAATACTGTTGTAGTTGCATTGTTGTAGCAGCCGATGCCGTAGTTGCGAGGCTCGACTGTACGTATATCAAAATCCAAAATCGTAATCCAAAGTCCTAGTTCAAAGTCATGATACAAAATCATAATCAATAATTAAAATCAGAAACGCAAGCTGTATGTAAAACTAAACATGGTTGAAACCACAATGTTTAACTACGGAAACATAGTCAACGGTGACCTGGGTTGAAAAGGTGTGGGGGAAATAAAGGGCGCAATTCTACTTTTAGAACAACGCGTGCTTGAGTTTGGGAAGGGAAGCATGACTCACATGACAGTGCCAGAGGGCGGGCTGGGAGGGGGGAGGGGTGGCGACATGAGGGTTGTATCCGGCTAACAAATACCTATTGACTTCACAAAGTCACGTACATAGCCGCAAGCCTGCTTCACATGGTCACGAATCTCGCTGCAATCCTGCTTCACAGGACTCACCATACATGTTTCTCTACTCAGAACATTCACATTTTTCATGTAATTTTTTGCAATTTTTTGACGGTTCCTCAAAAAGACTTCGCTATAACCATGTTTTTGCTATTTCTGTGTTCGCAATGACGGGATTCTACTGTATTTAAGAATATTGCATTCATAATCGGGGTGTGGAGAGAGTTGCCGAAGTTGACAGAACATCCCGGGGAGTTGGCGAGAGCGTTTCCAGGGAGGTTACCTGGTCCTCGGGTGCGTTTTGCTTCTCTGGAAGAGAAGTGCGTGCCGTTGATGGCTTAGCTGAGCCGGAACTATGATAATGTAGCCTTGTTAAGGCATTCTTTTTTATTCCTACTGTCCTACGAGCAGAAAGAGCTTTGCATAGTTGGGTGATGCCGGCAATAAAGAATATGTGGTAAGAATTTTCACTTAGGCCCTACGTGACTCGCTCGGGGCGCATGTGTATTTCAAGGAATCCGAAAACTGGCCATGGATTTAAATCTGTGTGGGAAATTTTCGGGATCTCTCCACAAACTGAATAATGTAGTTTTCTACGTAAAATATTTCCGGATGGATAGATATTGACCAACTGGATCTGATAGTTGCTACGTGGTTCACCGAACTATAACCTTTCTGTTCAATTATGGCCAGTGGATACAAATGTAATAAGTATAAATAAACCAATACCAATACATCACGTACTTGCTGCTTTTTTACTTTTTAGCTTGTGCTTCGAACCCATGATTTCTGAACCCTGACGACTAGGATCCTGTGCCTACCAGCTGAGAATGTGAGTGTGTAACATCACACTTTTTATAATAAAATACTACACGGTTAACATGTCAAAGTATTGCATGCAAGATAATTTAGAACATGCTGAATAATTAACCATGTATCATAAAATTAACTGAAAATTTTGACTTCTGTTTGTGTGTTGTAATCATTGCTAATATTACAGAGCCTCCCTATTATAAATAAAACAAACTTGACAGGGAAATTACTGAATGTATTTTCAGTAGGTGTTCTCTGTTGTACCAACATGAATACTGCTCATACTTTTACTATCTACAAGAAATTTGAACAAACCTAGTTGTTAGTTTTGGTTTCTGCAAGTTTACAAACATAAAACGATTTTAATACACCAATAGATAGGACCCTACTGTACAGTTTCTGGTAATGCAGTAACACAGTTTTAATTCTATTTCATATTTACATAAATGAACAAACAATTCTTACAGAGTGCAAACTAGCCAATTTAATCACACTTTCTACATTTAACCCTGATTCTCAGACATTGCAAACACACAAGTTGGCAGCTATGTTACTACAGTACTTTTTTTCCTTCTCCTTTTTCTCATTCACAAAAAGATTACATCTGGCACCCACAATCGCCACTCTCCCGTACTTCCTGAACCACCTGCCTGACAGACAACACTGCTAGCTGATATCATACTTTCCCCTTATTTATTTATTCATTGTAGGTTGTACACTCAAACTTTCATTCAACTATTTACTTAAATTGTTTGCACACAACACGGCATGTCTGCAATGAGTACGGCAGCAAACGTTAGACAATTTTCATTGAATGAATATGCAAGATGTAGTGAAAGTTCTTATTTATCATGAGTTAGTTACCTTGCTATGGATAACACCAGTCACATCAGGCAGCCCTCCTCCCTGAGTAGTTCTCTCGCATAATGGCGACTGTGGATCTACGCAGCAGCTAGTGGGGATCTTGTACACTTTCACTGGAGCTGTGACATAGCGATCTAGAGAACTGTGGTCAGCCAAGTTGTAACTGCTAGACTCCCAGTCATTTGGCCCTGTTGCACCACAACACTGGAGCTGTGTAGCAACATACCAACACACAACCATTCCTGTAAGACTTAAATATGCGATAGTTTTTTCTATATATAAAAAAGGTAAAAAAGGATAAAGTTCATAATTATAGACCAATTTCACTTCTTACTACTTTCAATAATAATTGAGAAAGTAATTTATATATGATTATATATTAATTTAAATTTACATATATAACATTTTATCACCAACCCAGTTTGGCTTTCAGTGAAAATCCTCAACAAGTATGCTATATATGAATTAACTTATAATATATTGGAAGCATTAACTAAACAAGAACAAGGACATTAAGCATATTTTATGATTTAACAAAATCTTTCAATTGCATATCACATAACATATTGTTAAACAAATTAGAATATTATGGAATAAAAAACGGTTTTTAAATCTCTTTAAAACTTAACAACATGTTGTAATAATCAAAAATAACCCTAGTTACATCTAACCCAGGGATTATTACAAAAGAAGTACCACTAGGGTCTGTACCTGGTCCAGTTTTGTTATTACTTTACATAAATTACTTACCTAACATTATTAAACCATATGCGACAGCTATACTTTTTGTGGATGATTCGTGTGCTTTGATGAAAAATAAAAATAAAACTACATTCTTGAGCAAAAAACCAATGAGTCTATATGTGTTTTGTTTAACTGGTTTACATTTAACAAACTTGCTGTAAATATCGAAAAAACTAATTACATTAAATATTCACCCCATAATTCAAATAAATAAATAGATAACTCAATTATATATGGTACTGAAATAAAACAAGTAAGGAAAGCCAAGTTTTTTGGTATAAGGATAGATGAGCATCTTGACTGAAGAATCATATTGACGGATTGGTGGCTAAATTGAACTCAACCATTTTTGCACTCCGCTGTACGAGTGCTATTGTGGAACGGAATTTGTTAATGACCATGTATTACTTTATTTTCATTCTTTAGTTTCTTATGGTATAATTTTCTGGGGGCAACTCAGATAAAGCTAAAAAATTTTTAAACTTCAAAGAGCAGCTGTCAGTCATATTCCATATGAAAAATAGAGGCTCATATAAACAGATCTTTTAAACATAAGATAATAACACTTCCCTGCCTATATATTCATACATTATTAATGTTTATTAAAGTAAACTCACAAATATTTAAAACTAACACTAATATGACATTATATAGATATAATATAAGAAATAGTAACAATATTCATTATCCCCCTTACCTTATCATTACATCAAAAGAACAAGAATTATATATGAATAAAATTACTTAATAATAAGTTACCTGCTGAAATTAAAAATCTTTTAGTGTTAATAATGTCAATGAACAAAAAATAAAAACCTTTTTACTATCAAAAGTATATTACCCTGTATTGAATTTTTGAATGATTGTGACATAATTTGATTGCATAATTGTATGTGTCCTTGTATTAGTAACTAATATATTATGTTTCTGTAAGCCTCTAATTACATGTTTGTATGTTTTAATTGTGTATTTGTGTGTAAACTTGACAACACCTACATCCCCGAGTATATATAAGCAACTAAAGAAAAAAAATAAATAAATAAAATAAAATAATGTAAGGCTCCCATAATTTTAACATATATGTATAACCAAAGAAAAACCATTTAGGGATCTCAAAAGATTTCTTTTTAATCTCTGAAAAATAAGTACACAAATACAGCACAGTAAAAACTTTATGCATCATTTTCATTTCCATTGTTTCCCAGTATATAGTTTATTTTTGTTGATGTTGAAAATTTTTCTATTTAAACAATGTTTAAGTAGCCAGAATTAATTGTGCTCGAAACTATAATTTTTCAACATCCATAGCTCTAAATATCAGGTTCCACAGTCCAAAATTTAAGCTTATCAATTGTTTATACAAACACAGTGGAACCTTTATGTCGACAGGACTTGTCCACATTTATCACATTTATCCGAGATCCCAGCAAAATTCACATGAATGTAAGGTATAAACTTGTCTATCTGTATTGATTTTCGAAGTATAGTTTGTTCCATGTTGATCGCCCAAATTTTTCCTTATCCACCGAAAAAATATGTTTCAAAGTCATCTGACCGAAAAAATTGCCGAAAAATATATATTTCCCAAACCAACAATACTATAGACAGAATGTGGTACAATCATGACTGATCAAAACAAACCAGCAGTACATCAAAGATAACAACAGTTGGTTTGGTCTGCACTCCTGCATGGAAAAATTAACACAAAATGGCGCAATAGTCTAAAGTTGTGACATCTGATGATAGTAACTGCAGCAACTTTACGAGATGCCATATTGGTTTTCTAGACTTAAGTTGTCGATTTATTACAATTTATTATTTGTTCGTTTATTAGTTGCTATATACAAGATATATATTAAATAATCCAATTACCACCAAACACAGCTTCTGAGAGCTAGAAGATATCTAGTGTTTCTAAAAACTAACATTTACTGTTACAAACATAAAAGAATAGATACAGTATCAGGTTAAAAGCTACCAGAGGAAACATAATTTTTCAAATTGTAGGTACAGTACATCCAGATTTCTACCAGGAGTTGAAGTAATTTACAAGGGCTTATTTTAAACAATTGAAAATATTCCATTAAATTGCCAATTCTACATTAATTTTTTCTTTCTTTTTCTTTCTCTACCATGCATAATTTCAGGCAAATACTATATTGCTACAGACAAACAAAAATAAAATTTTTTATTACAATATAGAACAACATGAGTAGGCTACATTACAAATGTGTGAGGACATATCTACCCAGTAGAGCGTGAGCTATTTGATTAAAATATTACTACAATATGAATACACTTAGTTCTACGATCCATTTAGCTTTTACACCAGGCATATTCAAAGTTACATAACCAATCTAGATTTCATTGTCTAGGTTCAGCTCAGTCTTGTAATCTGCACTGCCTACATGATACAGCAGGAGCAACATGGTTTGTCACTTAAGTTGTGTAGGAATCCTACAAAGGTGCCAGAGGAATATACATACACATTTCTGTTCAATTAGAGAGTCAATACTGACATTCACGTGATTATCTTAGATACAATGCAAGATTTTAGTTTTTTCTTAAATTTCACAGAGTTATAACAGTCCAAAATGTCCTTATTTAGGGAGTTAAACAGATTATGTTCATGGAAGTTGGAGGTTGATTTACCATATTCTGTTCTAACACTACCTATAAATTTGTTTTGGGTGTGCCTTGTGACATAACTGTGCCTATTTTCAGTCAACTATGAAGTACTTTCATTAGATTGTATTCACAAATACCCTTTATTGGTAAGATTTTATTGTTTATATATGACTCTTTAGTTGGGGTTAGTCTAGGTAGATTGAAGACAGCTTTGATACATTTATTTTGGATTATTTGAAGAGGATAAATAACTGGTTTACTCGTTAAACCCCATAATGAACTCACATAATGTAACTGACAGTCAGCTAAAGAGTTATAAATAGTTGTTTTTACATTACAGTCAATGAAGTGTAATCTGTTCAACACATTCGCTAGAAAAAGGATTTTGCCTATGATGCTTTCGAATTGTGTGTTCCACTTTAAATGTTCATCTATGTTTAGGCATAAACATTTGACAACTATTGTTCTTTCCATAGGTTGACGCTTAAAGAAAAGTTCCGGGTGGTTTCTTTTTTTTTTTTTAATACTAATCAAATTATTCTAAGGTAAATTTAATTTCCATCTTGTCTTCCTGCATATGGACTGCTAGTAGTTGAGGATTTTTTAGGTAACAGTACGATACTACAGTGTCATCTGCACAGAGTGTAGGCTCACCATTTAAGGTTAAATTACCAAGATCGTTGATATAAGTTAGAAATATTAGGGGGCCCAGAACACTTCCCTGTGGGAATCCTCAATTAACTGGCAGTGGCAGGCTATTTTGCTTGTCTATTTGTACATACTGAGTTCTATTGGTGAGATAGCTCTCAATCAACTTATGGGCCACACCCCTTACCCCACAGTATTCAAGTTTTTGAAACAATATAGTATGGTCAACCATTTAAAATCTTTACACAAATCTAGAAATACAGTTCCAGCAAATATTATTTATACACATTTTGATACTGTCAACTAATTCCATTGCAGCGGTTTTTGTGCTTATATTCCTTCTAAAACCTTATTGATATGTACTCAGTATATCACGTTCTTATAGAAAGTCCACTAATCTCTGCTTGATAACTGTGTCACAGCCCGGTAGGGCGCAACGTAGGAGTTTGTTTAGGCAACTCCCCCTGCCCCAGCATCAGTCCATGCGTCAGCATTACCCTATTTAAAACACGTGTGTGGCAGAGCACGGAAGCTTAAGATGGTGCCGGGGGAGAGGGAGTGAAGCCAGGCGGCCCCGGCCGAGTGCATGTGTACAGAGATGGCAGTCCTTCCACCCCTCCACTGCTAGGCTGGCAAGCCTTGACAGAGGGACGAGGAGGGAGGCAGCGACATGCGCATCGGCACGCGCAGGCGGGCGTGACCAGATGCTTACCCCTTCATCCCCTACTTTGTCCTCCTGAGCGGGTACATTATTGGCTGTACGACCGCGGAGCGTGAATTCTTCACTACCACCAGGTTAAGATAACATTTCTCGGAACTAGCAGGACTAGCCAGGAGTACGACTAGCTAGAAGAGCGATTAGTAGTAGGCATCAGGAAATTCGGGTACATTGTTGTAAGTACTGTTCAGGGCTGGGAACTCAGTGGAAGGGAGTAGCCTCTGGGGACCAAAAGGGGACGTCGGTTGACAACAATAGGGGGCTCTAAAGAATAGGGGCCTATCCAACGTCGAATAGGAGGAGAGGGGGGCACTCGTGGCTGTCGGAATAAATGAGGTAATCTGGACCCGTGTGTATTACTTCATATGCAGTAGTAAAACCAACTATCACAAGCACCTTTTCCCTTGTCCCGATTCCTATCGTCACTGCCATTTCACAGGGGACTTCTCAATTAGGATATTGCGGAAAGGAGATGTGTGTCGGATCCCTGGTGGACGAAGCCCGGGACACTTCGTTCCGGCGCCTTTGGAGTACGGTGGGCGTGGAAGCACATCTGGCCGAGTGTGCAGTGGTCAGCTCAGGTCTTGTGCTCGCCTTGTGTGGCGCGGGCCCTGTGCAGGGTGGTTGGACAACCCTGTCACTCCAATGACCTCCGAAAGGGGAGTCAGGCGTGGGGTTAGGTATCGTTGAATCAGCCATCTTCATGTGCAATCTTCATGCCCCACCAACATTCCCAAGATAGGCACCGGAGCATGTTGCCAAAAACAGTCCGGCGAGTGAGGCGACTCCAACGGGAGACGAGCAAGGCCGTCTGCAACATGAGTCCTTTTTCCTCCCCCTCACCAAGTTCAGGTCCCCGAGAGGTAAGTGAGCCACCCAACCCCACCCCTCTGACGAGACAGCAAGAATGAGAGGCAGCAGCACAGCAATGGTGACAGCAGCGACAGAGTGCGGTAGCAAGGGCGAGGTGGACCTCTCCAGATTTCGATCTGTGGGACGAAACTCACCAGCAGCCCAACCATACCACCCCACTGTCTCTCCTTGCCGAAAGAATTAATTGAGGTAGATCTGGGAGACCACCCCATTATTGAGGCACGACTACCACTATGAGGCTCGGGGCCGACTGCCATAAACCTTCAACAAAGGGTTGCTACCCGGGTCAAGCGTAGGCACCAGGGGTAGCAGCTTAGGTGAGACTCTCGACGGAAAGAACCTAATGCAACAACTGTTTCACAGATTTTGTTAATTATACTTAATACAGAGACCGGCCTATAGTTGGATACAAATTTTCTATCTCTTGCCTTAAATAGCGGTAAGACTCTTGCGGTTTTTAGAGTGTCTGGGTATATTCCTTGTAAAATTGCTTGATTAATCAAATTTGCAGTGTTAGAATTACTTTAGAAGATTTGACTAATTTGACTGATACCTTATCTGGGTCAGGACTTTTGATTTGAAAGCTATCAATAACATGGGAAATTTCAATTTCATTGACGGGTGTAATAAAAAAAGATGACACAGACCTGCTTAAAGTATTTAATGTCTTCATACACACCTGGGAAACTATGGGTAAGCTGTTTACCTACTGATGAGAAGTGCTGGCAGAATGCATTACCTCTTTCTAGAGGGTCTTCGATTTATATAGGCCTACTGTGAACTGTCTGGCAATTTCCGGAACAGTAAAAGGGTTCCCAGCCTCCCTGGTACTACTACAAAGGAATGGAGCTGGTTACTGGTGTGAGACAGCTTGCACTTTTCTGTCCAGATGGTGCATGGCTGTTCGAACAACTGTAGCACACGATTATAATTACGACAAAGCACACTGAAACAATTCGTGACCATTTATTGCCTAAGAGGGGTTCATTGTCCATACACCACATACCATTACTGCCTACGTGGTCACAACTGTAAACTGCAAGTGTGAGGTACTATTAAAATATTATTTTTTGTAAATTGTGGAAAAAGAATATCTGCACATACAAACACTTATAGGTGCAGCCCTAAATGGAACAGGATCAGGTGACTAATAAGGGAGAGGGGGGATTTACCTTTAACATGAAAATTGTGAATTTCCTTCAATTTATTGATGTAGACATAAATATTGATGTTTGTGCTTTATACAAAAGCTGATATATTTCCAAGTTAAATATTTTATAAGCCTCCCTCAAAAATCTTTAATCATGCATCGCATTTGCAAACACTTCACATTTTAATGTTTTTTACACAAAATTTTTACTGAGGATCGCAAGTATATATCACTATATCATAACCTGTAGAAGAGGCAATGAGAAGAATGTAAGCTTTCCTTACAAGGAAAAAAATTTATTCCTCCTCACTGAAACACATCAGTCAAAAAACGAGAAGGTACTAAAATAAATGTTTAACAATAATTGCTTTGTAAAAAAAATTTAGAACGGGATTATACAAATATATATTTATGAGAATCATTATATAGTCTCAAGGTATACTTTCCTAATTCCTGTATCAGTCTCTAGTCTCAACATTCTCTACAATCTGTATGTACAGTAAGTCCTCGATTTACAACATACCGATTCGTGTCATTTCGGATTAACGTTGCTAAAGTGTAAGTACCCATTTTACAATTTAAATAGTCACAGATTCTGAATAACTTTGTTGACAATGTTTCCAGCTCCTCTTTGGTAGCTATTACCAAAACAATGTACATAAATAGGATTGAACAGTGGTTTTACGTTTTATTTGTTCAGCCCTATCTTATCACGTGCTATGACAGGTGTTGCCAGCTTACCATGCACACGCGGGGCCACTCATACAGGTCAGCGTGACACAGCAGTTACCCACCCTTCCATATCCATAGAACCCCATGGTTCGTCAGTAGCTGTGAGGACAGAATTTAGATGTGCCACTGTTAAGGATGCGGTCTAATACAACTTTCATCACCATTTTTTATTTTTTATTTGTACCAGATATTTTTTCTTATTTTAGACATAAAATGTGATTAAATTTGGCTGATATGAAAATTTTTTATCTTTCATAGTTTTTGCGTAATAGAATGTTAGTCATATTTTGCACGTTCCCGTTTTAAGGACTACACTAAAACCAACTGATATACCAAACTCAAAAAAATCACAATTGCTGTCATGCTCATAAAAATAAAGAATAAAAATTATTTGCATTTAAATAAAATTATTGAACTTTTTTTAAATTTAAATTTTCAGTTTCAGCATTTTTAAAAATACAAATAATTTTTATTCTTTATTTTTATGAGCATGACATTGTAGCCTGCAATGTCTTTATCCACTGTGATTTCTTTGAGTTTGGTATATCAGTTGGTTTTAGTGTAGTCCTTAAAACGGAAACATGCAAAATACGACTTTAACAAGTCATTACGCAAAATATATGAGAGATTAAAAAATTTCATATGAGCCAAATTTAGTCACCTTTTTGTGTCTAAAATAAGAAAAAAAAATGTCTGGTCCAAATAAAAAATGGCGATGAAAATAGCAATAGACCGCTCCCGTAACTTCATCACGCTATTGATGTGTTTGTAGTACTAGTACAGTATCAGTTCACTGCGATATATGACTTTTACTTCATGATGTGGCTTTCAAACAGACAAATTTTTGTGAGCAAATTTAGTCAGTAAAAAAACACCTGTCTTGCTTTCACCACACTGACTAAAATTTTTAAGACAGTAAACACTAAGAGTTAGGTCATTGTTTAACTAACAAAAGTTAGTTGACTTATTAGTAACCATACAACTATTTGTCTTGAAAAAATTACCTACCACTGCAAAAACAATTTTAAACAAAACTCCCACACAGATATGCGATATCTGCTTTCATTCAAGCTTACAGAGTAATTAGCCATTCACAAAACAGTAGAAACAGTGGAGCATGAAAGTGTAGTTTTATAGTGCAATGTATTAAAATATTTTGCAGTGAATTTTATCATTACGACACTTTTCCTTACATAAATAGTATGGTTTGGAGTGACTCTGAACAGTGAAATACAGCAGACATGTGTGAACGATACGGTTGTTATCTGGGCAATATACGTGCATGTATGAACACTTAACTGCCACACCATATTGTGTTTACAATACTACTGTTAAAAATGGCATGTAAACGTAAAAAAGTGGCAAACAGTAGCTGCAATTAATCAACAGATCAGATAAAAGCAAGGCTGTGATGATAATAGAATTGGTGTAGAATCTGTTTGCGACATAAAATATTACAAAAAAAAAATCCTTAATTTTGTTAAACACTGTAAGAATTGTGTGAATCCTTTGAAACTGAAGATTTTAAAACATCAAAACATATATTTTTAAGCTTTAGCCATTCCAAGTTAGCAGTAGAAATAAACATTGTCACTGGTGAGCCGTCGGTCATTGGCTGGCTGGTTAGTTTGAGCTGTTAAATGGCCCAATATACTCTCTATTTAGCTGAAGGCCTTGAAAAACAAACACTCCGAAGGCATAACCCCACGGATAAGCTCACACAAACAGGGCAAGACTCAGCAAAACTCCACTGATAAAGTCACATAATGATTTATTTTACTCCCTATGGATTGAGGTGGAAAATACAGAAACCTGCAAGAAATTTATGATTGGAGGCTACTATCGACCACCTCAATGTAATTTACACACTTTCCTGCACACTTTTGACATTGACCTATATGCATACAGCAGTGCAAACACCTATATTGTTGGGGACTTCAATATTGA
>PNEQ01000779.1:19924-53063 GCA_003012365.1 Medauroidea extradentata
CAATATCCTGTACATGTGTATATGTATATCATTGTTTATTTTTCTATATATTTTAGGTTATTGATGTACATAGTTGTTTTGTAAAGTGTTTGTTTCTGTATAAATGTCATATTAGCTTTGTTGCGTCCTCGTCAAACGCCGACAACTTGTAGGAATTTTGTAACAGATCCCCACCTGGAGCACTGCTCAAGGGGATCAAAGACTTATCCATATCACGTATTTATGTAATTGATTGTTTAAATAAATAAATAAAATAAATAAAAAAAAAAACCTATTCGTATAGATGTAGGCTGCAAGGGTAAGGTTTGTCATCACTAATCACCAATTTATTCAGGTACTTTTCAAATTTACAAGACGTTACAATGTTAAGCATACATCCAATTGGGCTTCGTGCTAAATGCGCACAGTTCAAATTTACACACTCTTAAATCATGTCAACTGCCCACCACATATACAATAAAGGGCCTGATGCTTATTATAATTACAATCATACACATTGAGTTTTCCACCACAAAACCTTAACTACACTCATAACATTCATACGCATTTAGTCTCCAGCAGTTTTCGGGAAATCAGAAGGTTAGAAGACAATCTCCTTGTCTGAGGGCGACATTAAATTTTCACCAGCTCATCGGCCTGCGCAATTCCAGGCATCTTAGCATTTTGCAGTTATGCGGCTCTCCCTGTCTCGCTAACGGCTCCGCTTGACATACAGGGAAAAAGGGAAGCTAAATGTTTGCCATTTGCCCCAGTTCGGTGGACCTTCAAGGCGACAAATGCGCCGGCTCAGAAACAATCAGGGGAGACTCACCCATTTCTCGATGTTACGCCGTCACTTAAGCGGACTCACCACACAACCACAATGTCCCACTGTATTGCAATTTCCCACATTGCCAGGCGATGCAGAGAGCCCACAGGAAGTCCTGGTTACCATCCGGCAGCACTCGTTAATCCACTTTTTTCACAATGAGGAAGGCTTCCTCTCCTAGACCCTTCCTCGTCCACGCCCGACACAAGAGTGAGTTCTCTTGCTCGAGCGGCCGCCAGCTCGACTTGCCGACGCGCGCGCCCCTACCGCCAGTCGACGGAACCAGACCACCCCCTCCCCTCCCGGGCCTACCCCTCCATGGCCAGTGGAGTGGGAGGTCCGAAGAGGAAAGGGAATGCGCCGGCACCGTCAACTGGGGCTTCCACAATTAATCGCTCTAGCAGAGATCCTCGAGACTTCGGGAAAACCAAGAAGAAACCCTCTAGAGAACCCAAGACCCAACCTGGACTCAGGAATCATCGTAAAATTTCCTAAAAGAAAGCCCTGTAATTAAGGGTGATCGCACAAGTTAACAGTATCGTTGCAGCAGGAAATTATTTTAATGCTACAGTGATATGTTTGTAGTTCAGACTTAGTGATTTAAATGTTAAGCTGCTTTTTTTTTTTAAATCCTCCATAATATAATACTACTCCATGCATATAAAACAGTCTTGGGGATCGTTCTAGAGGTTTCTGTCTGCCTGTACCATTCCTATGGGATAATATGAACAGATGCATCTGACTTCACTTCGGAAAGGTGTGACATTTGACAGCTTGCAAAATACGTGGAGGGGGCAAGGTGACTCTTTACACAGCCAATGCCATTCAAGTGTGCAAACAGGTAGAGTGATACAAGCTGCAACCTTGGAATGGAACAAGTATAGATAGCAATCGCTGGAGAGCTGCTTCTTGGTTGCCTGGCAAAGAGGAAGAGAGGCCAGCTGCTGACTTGGGATCACCCTCTCTCCAGTCCATCACAAAGATCAAGCTAGTGAGCATATGCGAGATAAACAAGCCACATGAAAGGCCAGGGCCATCTGTGTGCAAATTGCACTACGTAATTACATCTGCCTTGCAGTTTTTGTGTGTCAGAATTGAACATTTGCATGCAGCTTTTAATGAAATTCAAGACCAGAACAAATATTGTCCAAGGACAATATAGGAAACTCATAAGAAAAAAAAAACTATCTCTTTTTTTTTGTAAAAATTTGTGAAGTATACATGCCACAGCATCTCAGTCTTATGAAAGGATGAATAATAACAAGTAAATCTTATGATACGTCTATATTGTTTGTTGAATAATGTAGTTGCGTAAAGCAGACATGGATTTAGGTTTTCCTTTGCAAGAGTAAGAGTTGAGATTTTTGCCCCATCCTCTTTCCATTAATTGCTGAGTGAACATTATTGGCACCATCAGCACTCTCTCTTATCCGAAGCCCGGGGCAGGTTACTCTCCGCCTATGAAAATTGCTGGTTAGAATAACTATGCCAAAAAGCTGGTAAGTAGTTAAACATGTTTTGCAAGCTGTCATTTCACTGCTCATAAGTGATAAACTTGCACTGTGCAATGGCATGTGTGCTGCCGCTGACCAACTGATGTTTGGCTGTAGGCCAATAGGACAAGGCCGGCTGGTCTGACTCAATTTAAGTCATTTCAATTTGTGTCACTTTTCAGGAACCAACTCAGACGTAAATCAAGGACTTACTGTATTATTTACTTAATCAAAACCATTAGAAAAACATGTGGACTTTTAACAAACCAATTTACTAAGCACAATGAGCCCACTGCAAGAAATGACAATTTTAATTACGCCTAGATGCATAAATATGTCAATATTACAACTGTAAAACATTTTGCATGACTTATGATGGCAAATTTGAACCAAAGGAAGTAAGCAACAGTTAAGACATCACTGGCAATTTGAGAAAAAAGTGGAAAACGTGTAGCAGAACTATTTCCATTCAAGCGCCAAAAAATTCTGTGCACTAATTGTAAATACACCCTTATAATTTTATGTCACAAAAACAAAATTCATTAATGACCATAACTCACCCCCTGCTGGATAGCATCGAAGGTTTGGGTGCGGGACTTGACGACATCATATTCATTTCGAACAGTTGTTTTAACACTTTCAGTCACATAATCCTCCAGAGCTTGTCTGTGGCTGTAGCCCCATGCGCCAGCTGCTATCTCAGCTACCACAATTATCAGCAGAAAACAGAAGAACTGTTAACACAAACATGGGAACAGTTTTAAAATTAATCCCTACTTTAAAATCAAACATAATAAGTGCATTTAGAATACATTATTTACAGAAAATAAGAGCTGCACTGGTAAAACTTACCATGCTTTGCTTACAATATAGGCACATCACCACATAGAGACTACTTTTAAAACATAATACAAATACTGTAACCAAAGACCCATAAGCACCAACACAAACAATTACATCACTACCAAACACTGGTTCTGTCATACTAAATCATATTCTGGTACAAAATACATACTACATATTAATGGAAAATTGTGGTAGGATACCAATGCCCACAGGAAAAGAACTAAACATTTTTACTATTGAAACATGAAAGGCCTACCAGTAGAAAAAACTGATGACATAGGCCTACCTCGCAAAATAGCATGGGCCTTTGGTCGAGCCGTACCATCAACATAAGCTGTGTGAATACTTACAGTGACAAGCATGCAAGGAGACTCCTTGTAGGCCCCACAGCAGCCGACGAAGCCCACGATGAACATGAGCAGGCCAGCAGCTAGCAAGATATACACTCCTGTGTTATAGCTGGACTCATCCTGGGCCACACTCAGGTAAAAGGTAGGATCCGTCAACATCCATATTGACAGCACCAGCACTGCCAGCCCTACCAACTATCCACATAAACACAATCATTAGCATCACAAGCTCCATCTTCTTCACTATTGTTTACCCATAATACTTATCATGTTACATGATCTTGCTCATGATGTTAGAATGTGGCCTCAAAAGGCGTTAAATTTTGGGCACTGAGAAATAGATACATTACATTTATCACTTACACTGATATGTTTGAATAAACAAGACTGGATTTATTTGCTTGTACATACTCCATTGCAAAATAAATGACTGTTAAAGAAAACTAAATATAATAGAAAAACATAAATAAGCAAAGTATGCTTTAGTCTACAGGATACATACACAACACAAAATTCTAAAAATAGAATCTGGTCAAATAAAACAAGAAGCAAACAGATAATCCTAAATGAAAATAATAAAAATCAAAAATGAAAAACAAATTCAAGTTAACAAGTGACACAACCATGCGACGAAACAATAACAAATTAGATATCAAACACGAACAGAAAAACAACAAACTGTCAGTGTATGATATCTGTTGTTTTTTTTTTGTTTCCTCTCATCATTATGTTGCATGTTAACATAATTTTTTTTTATTGTTTTAATTTATTATCCGTTAGTTCCTTGTTTTATTTGACCAGATTCCATATTTTTTATATGTTGTATACATATCCTTTTGACTAAAGCATACTCACCTTATTTATGTTTTTCTATTAGGCCTATCTTTAGTTTTCATTAACAGTCATTTATTTTGCAATGGAGTATGTACAAGCAAATAAATCCTGTCATGCACTCCAATCGCACAGTTCTTTCAAAGATCATACTAGAATAAACAAATTTCAAAAAGGTCTAAAACAACAACAAACAGTATAACAAAAACAGTGCAATTAATCATGTACTAAGTGTATTAATTAAAATTGGACACTACTATAGGACTTAATTAATTTAAAAAAAAAAAAAAGCAATACTGAAGTACTGAGTTTGAAAACAAATGTCTGCAGGAAGCTGGAATTTTTTTTACCTAACTACCCATCTGTCTAGCATTGTTGGTTTCACACATTGTGTTTGCTTAGACCCATTCCCTAGTTTGTGATCTACTGAGTGGTCATTTTTTACTATTGGTGTAAGAATAATATGCTTTTATTAAAACTGCACATTTAACTCAATCTGTTGATAACTTGTTTAGGCCTAGATATCACAATGCAGACAGTTTTCTGTCCCTCATTTAATTAGAACTTTTGGACATAAAAACATAATATAGATTAAGAAAGTCACTTTTTTTTTCACTATTGTTCTTTCTTATCACACTCCTTCAGGAGTTCCTGTATGGGGGAGCTTACACAAAGGACAACCATCATATTAGGAATCACTCTTTGTAAACCAAACAAGGCATACCAACATTATTATTCTACTCATGAACCATACCTTATTGTTTGATACATGGCTGGTTTACAACTTATGAATACATAACAGATATATACACATCCACTCACTATATCACTTGCAAAAGAGTTTCAAGCCCTATATTCATACAAATAAGTACATGTGTAATCTAAATATTCTGTCTTTTTAGCTACATATGTCTTGAATGTTAACAAATTTATATTTGACTTATCTGTATAAAAACCACATACGCCTAACTTAAAGTAACTTGATTAACTTACAGAGTAATAAGTAGACTCAATTTAATCTTAATTCTGAAGATTACAGACTAAAGAAAAAATTAAAATATTGTTTTCAAAGTGGACACATTTAACAAGGAACACAAGATACGTTAAAACATACAAATCATTTTAAACACATTAGCTTGGTTGTACTGAATCTAGAATCATTGTTTATGTGTGGGCTTAACGCTTGAGAAATGACGCTGTACTCCCACACTAAGTATTAACAGTCATTTGAAGGCCACTCCTCCATACAAGCCCACATACAGAACCTTATAAGTACAACACACGGTCATGTGGGTGTAGCCAAGAATCATCTAGTCTTTCAAGTCAGAGTATGAACAGCTTCATCAAACTTACCTATCAGACTTTGTAGAACATAAACGGGAAAAAACAAACATCTTTCTTATATTTACAGACAATATTTAACTACACTAAATAAACATCTGCTCAAGAAATTCTTGAATTTTTGTCAAACACACCTACATGCCTACAGGATGCTGACACATCTTGGTAAGGTTGGCTTAAGTTACTTAGCCTAGTTTATCAGTTAAAAGCATCACAAAATTGATCTATAACTGCACTATTTTTTAAATTTATTTCCTTTGAATTTAGATAACATTCTGAACTTCCCATCAACAAAAATCATTATGTACTTTAATATCACTCCACTGACAATTCCCATACTTAATTCCAGTAAGCTGCAACAAATCTGTAACATTTATTATGGCTTCAAATAATTAAACATTGTTCTGAATAAAAGCACATCTGATTAGTACAGAAGTATAGTTTAATGGTCTGCATTGCAAGTTATTTCAGTTCTAAGGTTACATGTGTGTCACAACTTATTTTAAACAAATAATAACTGTTGAATTTATGGAACTACAAGAAACCAACGGGAGTTATGATGCATGCTAATCAGCATCAAAATATTCCAGAATTACGAATTGTCACCATCTAAATATAGGCTCAACTAGAGAAACATCACTACACTCTGAACTTACCCAGAAAATGAAGTTGACTAGTATAACAAGCCACTTTATCACCGAGTAACACCCTGTCAAACCCATGTTTAGTTCAGAACGTCTACTACAAGAATAATTATACGACAACGTGCGTGTTGTGAATACTTCCTCGCAGCTTCCTTCAAAAAATAGAGATCAGTATCTTCAATCACAATCTGCTTTCAAACCTCGCAAACACGAACATCAACGATCATTACGGACACGGACTTTACTTCAGGAGGGGGAGGCGAGAACAGAATAACAATTGTTCGCATATATGGCAACGGTGTAGTAGGCAAAAAAAGTGAACTAGGAAATGAGAATTAAATTTTACATTATTTAATATTTATAATTATATTAATTTTGAGTTGTTTGTTAAACAGTAGCTCTTATTGTCTTTAATATTGTTAATTAGACGTTAATTCTACTAATTTCGACTAAAAATAAACGTTAACCATTAATATCACATTACTGGCTAGTAGAAACATGAGAATGGCCACTTATTGACGCGGTTTTTTTTGGTTTGTTGAGGTGTGTGTGCGTGTGACTGACAGCCGTGGTTGGGATTTTAATATTTCGGTGGGTGACAGTTTACAAGTTGACAGTAAGTTACGGTTATCTTCCTGTAGTGACAGGAGCGCTGGATAGTAATATCCATTGTAATGCCTGTAAGTATAAAAAATTTTCACATTTAAGAAATTCTAATGGGGCAGTGTTTATTTTTATTGAGATATGTCCAAAACTAGTTCTAGGTTATAATAATATTAATAATTAGACTTTAAATTGGGCAACCACCATCTGACTTCCCAAAGTCGTCCTTAACTCTACAACTGCCTTCACCATTACCAAACTTTCCCTCAATTAATTCCACTCCTACACCAACCTCTCAAGCATAGATTGCCTACCCCGTTCTGTTCTCCCCCACACCCTTTGATTATTCTCACTATTGCTGCCGCTGTCTCTATACTCTTAGTTAATAGGCAGCTTAACTTTTCCCATCCCCCGTATGTGTTCACAACCATAGCCATTCCTCTCTTCTCTTGTTCAATGATGTCGATGCTAATGTTTATTTATTTATTCATAAAACATCCAATAAACACAGTGCTGAGGACTTGTCTTAATTGAAATGTCATCAACATCACGTAAACTTAGTTGTAGTGTACACAGATGAGAAGGGAAAGAAATAGAACAAATTAATGACAATGTATTATGCACACCACCATGCCTCACATATCTCTTCTGCCCACCACCACTAAGTTGGTACCATTCTGTGGTGGTCCTTTTGAAACTGGTTGTGGAAACAAAGAGTTGTGAAGAGACTGTTTGCTGCTACCACATTTATCTAGCTATCATCATTTCATTACAAAGAATATATTTTTAGCATGGATAGTGAGTTAATACATTGTAATCATTAAACAATTCCTGAAGTGGTTTAGAATTGTAAACTGATTGTTTGTATTGACTACGCTATTACACACAAATTTTGCCATGCTGTAGAAAAACTCCACAGTAAAACAAGAAAAGGTAAATATCTAGTTTAGCTACTCATTGTCTACCGGCCAAACTATTGATTTTAGACATATATTTTACTGATGAAAAATGTTTCTAGTGACATTCCTATGTAAAAGAAATTTTTTAGATTTAGTTTTTTAGGTTAAGTTGTTAGGTTAGTTAAAACATTTTTTTTACGTAGGACTACTTAGAATGTCACTAGAAACATTTTTCATCACTAAACTATATGTCTAAAATCAGTTGTTTGGCCAGTATATGTTGAGGAGTAGCTAAACTAGATATTTACCAGAGAAAAAAAACCCAGTCCTACAGTAGAAACAGTTGTATACATCCCCTGTTTTTACACTTTCCTGCATTTTACAGTAATTTTACCAGGGCCCTGGAGAGTGTAAAAAAAGGATTCCATTGTATTTGCTGGTAACATGATAATTGCAGAAAGGAATGTAGTTGTATCAAGAAAATCAATAAATTGAGTCCTATAACTTGATAATGATTGAGTTCACACTAGGTAGTTAGGCCTATTTAAGATCCAAATGTGCTGGTTTTCTTGCTGATGTGACCTACTATTGTGGGTCAATTGCCCCTGCCCAATATTGCCAATATTTACCAAATATGTGCCATAACCGACATGGACAATCTGGGTATCTCTAAAACCAGCGCTATTTGTCTGTAATTCCTTTGATATACCAAGTACCATCAGCATCACTATCAATTACCATGTAATGCTATCTAGCATCAAATATTAGTGTTTACCTCTTTAGACTCTCATGGTACTTTTTTTTTATTTAGTCATTTATTTATGTCTTTGACCCTCTTTAGAGTATATGAGATATGCAAAAATACGGTCACACATTTTTGGAGTCAAAATATAGTGCCTACACGCAAAATTACATTCATACTTAAAATATAGACCCATTTACACACACTAATAAAAGTTAATGGTTTTTACATTACGTAGCATATTATATATAAAAGATAACTACTTTTTTTATTGTCAAATTAGCGATAACCTATCCAAAGTACTGTGTAAACTGACACAAATATGCTTGTAAGGATAGGACGGAAACTGTTTTTTAAACTCCTTTCTCCCAGTTTTCAGCTGATTCTGGGCAATGTAGGTTTCATCATTAAATAAGGGTGATTATGAAAACCTTACTGATATATTGAATATTAATGAAGTCAACTGGATTTATTTGCTTGGACATACTCCATTGCAAAATAAATGACTGTCAAAAGAAAACTAAAAATATAAATAAGACAAGAAAACATAAATAAGCAGAGTATGCTTTAGTCATCAGGATACATACACAACATGAAATTTCAAAACTGGAATCTGGTCAGATAAAACAAGAAACAAACAGAAAATAAAAGAAATAACAAAAATATAAAAAATGAACGTAAGTTGACATGCGACACAACGATGAGACGAAACAAAAACACAAAACAGAAATACAGCAAACTACACAATGATGAGACTAAATAAAACACAAAGATGTCGGACACAAACAGAAAAAACAACAAACAACACAAACAATGAGACGAAATAAAACACAATAGTTTTCCAGACAGTCAGTATTAACGACATTTCGGGAACTGGAATCTGTTCCCATCATCAGGTAGACACACAGGGTTCAGGAACACGAGTGCGACTGATGAGACTGGAAAAACCATGGGTTTATATAGGGTAAGGCCCTTTATCGTGCTCAGCCAATGGGAGACGAGCTGTCTCCTGATTGGTCGCGCAGCATGTATTGACTCTGATTGGTTGTGGTGGGTTGAGTGTTTGTTTTTATTTTGTGCTGTAAATTTGTGTCCCTTTTTTAATCAATAGGATCCACATATTTTTTAATTCAATGCTCTGTTGACTGAAAATATTCTTATTGCTAAAAAAATAATTTTATTATCCCATTGATTAAAAGAGTAATATTATTAGCAATAAGAATATTTTCAGTCAACAGAGCATTGAATTAAAAAATATGTGGATCCCATTGATTAAAAGAGAAGCAAATTTACAGCACAAAATAAAAACAAACACTCAACCCATCATTACTAATCAGTCAATACGTGCTGCGCGACCAATCAGGAGACAGCTTGTCTCCCATTGGCTGAGCACGATAAGGGGGCTTACTCTATATAAACCCATGGTTTTTCCAGTCTCCTCATCAGTCGCACTCGTGTTCCTGAACCCTGTGTGTCTACCTGATGACGGGAACATATTCCAGTTCCCGAAACGTTGTTAATACTGACTGTCTGGAAAACTACTGTGTGTTATTTTGTCTCATCGTTTGTGTTGTTTGCTGTTTTTTCTGTTTGTGTCCAACATCTTTGTGTTTTATTTTGTCTCATCATTGTGTAGTTTGCTGTATTTCTGTTTTGTGTTTTTGTTTCGTCTCATCGTTGTATCACATGTCAACTTAGGTTTTTTTTTTATATTTTGTTATTTCTTTTATTTTCTGTTTGTTCCTTGTTTTATCTGACCAGATTCCGGTTTTGGAATTTCATGTTGGGTATGTATCCTGATGACTAAAGCACACTCAGCTTATTTATGTTTTCTTGTCTTATTTATATTTTTAGTTTTCTTTTGACAGTCATTTATTTCACAACGGAGTATGTCCAAGCAAATAAATCCAGTCATGCACTCCCATTGCACAGTTCTTTCAAATATCATTGAAGTCACTGTAAATCCATTGAAAAACCTGGTGTGAGTACAGTCTACCACTGTACAAAATCTGTAATAATTCAATTTGATCTCTTTGCTGGATCTACTGTACTAGTGAGCTTGGTAGATAGCCGCCAGCAGACACAAACTGGAAAGGGCACGTAAAACATAAACAAGCACAGGCTCCCGTGTGTATACACAAAAGAAAATGAGTTTTTATTGGTTAGGTCCTAACTCTGGTATGTTTGTACAGTATACATTCCTAGTACGCAGTTGTAATGCCATATGCTTGTATTGTACCCTTACAAAACGATATTCTGCACTATCCGAACTTGGTTTACTACAGTAGAAATATACCACTTTTGCAGATTTTGCCACATTTTTTTAAATTGACCTCCAACATAGAACTCTTGGGGTTTTCAAACGCTCAGAAAAAAGTTAAACGTCGAACAAATTAGTAGATCCAGTCACATTATCAATACTACTGAGTATATTATATCTACTGTGTTTTCGTAAGTGCCTAATATGTCCATGAAGCTTCGCCCACACATCATTTTACCTGGAAATTACTGAACACACTGTTTGTTAGGTACTGTAAAAGACTGGCATCATAGGTTGTCTGGGACATAAATTTAAGTGTTGTTTGGGAATATTACTTTATTATTAATGTGAAACATCTTAAAAAAAATGTAACCTAGTAATATATATTTTTGTCTGATATTACAGTATTGCTCTCAATATGTTCAAAATTGTCTTATTCTACACTTGAAAATCAGACTGGATTTTGGTGTCGCAGGTTCTTTACACCTGGGCAGTGGCCTACTTTAAGGTTTAAGAAACGAGGTAAGAGCAGTGGTCACAAAAAATTCTACCTTAATTTTATTAATTCAATAAAGTGTGTCTGCCAATGTGAATTCATCCCAATAATTGAAATTCTGATTTCATATTGTCATTTTACACCAGTATACAATTACCTGTGCTGTTGTGTCAAGTTTGTTGGCCTGTATGTAGCTAGCTATAGTTTGTACAGTGTAAGATTGCCTAATTTTGATATTTATCTTCCGAGAAGAGCATCTTAAACAGGATTGCAGAAAACCTGTTTTTTTTTTTTTTTTTCAGGAAAGTGGTTTAAAGGTTAAGGGTGTTCAAGTGCGATAAAGTCATAATTTTATATTTATATGAAATAGTCTTAGTTTTGTAGGTGATACTTGAGTGCAGTTTCCTCTTACGAAAAAATTTTAGCTGGCGTTAGTTTTCTCTTAACGGTGCATCAAAGTCAAAATTTGCATGACTGCCATGCAAATAGTTACAACCAATTGACTTATGTATGTGAAATAATTTACAATGAAATAACATACTATGGGCTACATAATAAAACATTTTAAAAAATCCTGCAAACTGTTTTTGTATTTAAGAAAATTTATGGATCTGCAACTTTTTTCTTTATTTTTGCAATTTTTGTCTTTAATTTGAAAATATTATGTTGTGTGTGTGTTTTTTTTTTTTTTTATGTTTTATTGCATAACTCATGAAATATAAGTTCACAGTGAACTATTTTGTTTAAGTAGGTGAGTTGGTTTTCACTATTTGCACAGCAGCGTGTAAGCAAATGTTGACTTTGACACCCCATTATGAGAATACTATGAGAGCTAAAATTGTTTTGTAAGAGTAAAATGTAGGCTACTCATAAGTGTCATCTACAAAACTAACAATACTGTATTTCATAAAAATATAAAATTATAATTTTATTGCACTTGAACACCCTTTACACAGTGAAGTTGCCAATACATTTTTCTCTGAAGAGAGATGTCAAAACCAGGCGAACTTGGCCACTGTCGCACTAGAACATGTTTAATTTAACACATTTGGCAGACATAATTGATTGTGTTTGAAGCTAAACATGTTTGCACCGTTACATGACTGAATAGAATAAACTCAATGAACATTTTAAACTCGACATACTTGGAACCTGAAATGTGTATCACATCTATAGGCTACTCAGCATTTGTAAATTTTTTTAATTATCATATTGCTACGAACTGCAATGCTGTTGTGCGTGCAAAATTCTAAAAGTTTATACGGCCTATATTTAACAAGTGCAAATTGTTGTAGCAAAAAGCAGCCATATTTGTTACACTGTCCGTTACTCGAAGCTGTCAATATGAGAGCAGCAGAGAAGATATGTCATTTTAAAATTCATATAAAATTAGTTTACTTAGAATGAGACAAGACTCTAATTTGAACTAGCCTAACATGTTTAGCTGAAGTAGTTCTGTATCTAGTGTGACCGCTGCCTTATACTGTACAGACTATAGCTGCGGTCAAGCAAAATAATTTCAGAACACCTCATTTACATTTACTGTAGGCAAGGATTACCAGATCAGTATAATCCAAAAAGATGACACACACACGTTCCAGGCATAAAAAAAGGACATTTAAAACAAATCACTAAAAGAAAGATAGTAATGGTTTGTTACATAAACATGTCAATTAGTTACTTTTTTTCCTTATAGTTCACTGAAAAAGTAAAATTAACAGAGTTCAAATCTAGTTACTAGAAATATTTTCCTTACAGTGCACTGTACTTTACACTTTCCGTAGTTAAACAAAAGTAAAATAAACAAATGATGTAATTATTATGAAGATGTTGCACTTTAGCAGGAAGCATGTGCTTGTTGGCATCATTCCAAAATATTTGGTGTCATCAAACAAAAAAAATACATCTTGGGTGCCAGTTATTGAAAAAGAGGATGGTTGGCATTTTTAATAAAACCAGTCTGTACAGTTTACGAGGTGGTAAAACTACGACACGTCCAGGTAAAAAGAGGACATATTAGTAACCCTGCTGTATTCAAACTAGGAAGCTGCAGCTGTTTAATGTAGTTTTATGTACTAGTTTCTATATTTACTGTTGGTAAGGCCTAATTATTAATTTAACTTATCAGTAAAACTCAACGTACCTTAACTTGTTTATGTAGTATTATCAGCAGTATGTCTGGAATACGCAGGGGAATAACTTCTGAAATGATTTTCACAAATTATTTAAAACCAACTTAAAATCAAAATTGCCAAATGGGGAATCTAAACATATTCTTCCCAAATTTAAGTTTAGTCAGTTATACAGTACTCTGTTTCTCATAATTCCAGTAAATTTACACGGTTCTCATGTCACAGTTTTTGTGTTGTGTACGTGTTTAATGCCATGTTTGGTTCTTGAGATGTCTGTTGGTACTGTATGCATGTGTGGTAAACTTAAATATTGTCAAACTTAATTATTGTCTTTCATTATATCTTACATTACACAGTAATTTAACTTTAAGTGACTAAATCACTATGAAAGTGTACTGAAGTTGCAAAGTAAGCTACTATACCACTATGACACCAGACTGTTGAACAGTGTAATTTAAATGATGCTCACTTTTCTAAATCAGGATTTCCTACAGATGAACAAAGTAATATGTTAACCTTACGTAAGAAAGTCTGCTTCCGTAGCATAGTCTGTTAGGTGCCGGTCTATGGTGCGAAAGGTCCTGGATATGAATCCCGGCTCGGCCATGGCTGTTGTGTTGTCCCTTCACTTCATTTTACCCTCATTGGCTCTTAAGACCTCAATGTTACAAAGGTGTAAAATCCTCTCATCTCACCTTATGAAAGAAAACCATTCTTTAAGTGATATCAGATTATTAAACACTAAGTAAATTATTGTACCTTGTGGTAAAGACATGTTAAGTTTTCTAAACATTTAGTGTTTAGAGTTATGGATAAACACAATACAAGTCTTCCTTTCTTTATTACCAGGGCTGTGCCAACTATTCTAGCAAATGGAAGGGGGAATTAAAAATAAAAATAATTCTACTACTCTCTTGTGGAACGTGATTTGGGCTTTGGGTGTAGTTGTCAAAAATTTTTCCCAACAACCCTTTGTCATTCATAAATGTAAATGTTGGAAAAAGTAAAGGGAGCCGAGAGACATAATTTGCCCCTCTGGCTTGTTTAAGGAAGGGGGGGGGGGGGCTGCTCCCTTACCCTTCTCCCTTTTGGCATGGCCCTGTTTGTTACCAGTCCCACCAATAGTAAGTCATACTTCTTACTTGTCATATTGTATATATATATAGAGACAGGAAAAACTTGAGGCGAGCCTACAAGAATGTCTAAGTACTCAACTAAACATGAGTTGATCGTTGGCTGGCCGTTGACACAGCAATGCCAAATGATAGGAACTGCATTTAGTTGGTTCTCTATTATTGTCTCAGCACCCTCCAAGAATTGTTAAATAAGTCATGGGCCAATCGATAATGTCACACAACTTACAGCTGTTTAAAATGTAGTTTGTACACAAAAGAAAATGTGAATTTTCGGGTCTCTATGTATATGTCATGTCCTACATAAAATCATCATCCTTGGTCCTTATCAGCTGCTTGTATGTTCATTAATTTTGTAACGTGAATTTGTGCCACAGATCCTACCGAAGCTCCTTGATGAAGGGGAGGTGGAGAATGTCCGTGTGGTGGTGCGGGTGAGGCCCATGAGCGAGAAGGAGGTAGAGGCTGGTTATAGGCAGATCACGAGTGTCGACACTGTCAACAGCTCTATCTCGGTGGAAAACCCTCAGGCAGCAGAAGGAGAGCCACCCAAAATATTCACATTTGACTCTGTGTTCGACACAGACTCTCGTCAGGTAAAAATTTACAGTTTTAATTGACTGAGATAATCTGTACACTTGACAGCCCATTTCAGGAATGAAGTCAAGTTATATTCTTACTTAATATTAATTTAATGTCACAAACAATTATAAATAAAATACAGATATAGTGTAATTTATTTGATCACTTAGGGTCAGTGTTATAAACCTACTGTGTATAGGCTAGTGTTAGGTTCTTGTTTTGTTAACCATCCACCTATGTTATATTGCCAGCTTTTGTTGTTACGCTAGTTTCCAATACGTTAGTAGATGTTGTGGTGCTTTTATGTCAATGTTGACGATATAGTTGCTAGAGGTGTAGTAATTTTTTATCAAGGATTATGTTGACAAGCATGTTTTTTTTTATTCTAATATTTTTATGGAAAAATATATCTTTAGCCATGGCAATCTGAAATAATATTAATAATAATGAATAGTAATGTCAGTTTCCAGAAACTAATAAGTGTGTTTGAATTTTATTTAAACAAGGTTATTTTTTAATCTATTTTAAATCAAACACCTAAGTTAACGTACTAAAGCTTTACAACTTGGATAAACGTTACAACATTGTGTGTGTGTGTGTCCGGATGTGAATATGAAAAACCGCTTATATTTGGACAATATTTTAAGTACTAATTAACAAAGTAAAGAAAAAAGTTGGTGTTCAGAATCCAACCAATAACACCTAAACATAAATTGACTTGCAACCCTGAATTCATATACTTATTTAACTACTCCACCAGTTCGTACAGACTTAACGCAACTTCAGTTTTAAGAATTATTTTTCTTTATTCTCCATGAATGTTGTAGAATGAACCTCTAGTTATGTGTTACAAACATTTATAATTTATTAATTACAAATTCTCTTGACATAATAGTATTTCATATAAAATACGAAGGGTTCGTCTTAAGATAATAGCCTGCCGCATTGTACATTTACGAAAAGTCACGAGGTTAGCCTAGGTGGAGTTAAAATTCACAATTTTAACTTCATCCACTTTAAAAGTGTTCCAAGCAGAGTTTTCTAGCATCCAAAACATGAACTAAACTAATTGATTGCATATATTTGATCATAGTTTGGCTAATTACTAACAGTAAGGCTTCTTAATTACATTACAGAAAACTTGCATGTCACTTTTCATAAACGTCTTAATTATTGTGTGGTATCCTCGAGTGTTTGACAACATTTGTTTACTCCCTGCCATGTTAACCATGTGCTTCATCAATACAGAGGTAGTGCCAAAAAAACTTGCCCTAGAATCACACAGCCTTGTTGTATCTTGTTTGCAGACTATGAAATGTAACCACAAAACAATGGATCTTGAGGAATAAGACAATCTTTGTCAATCTGATGTCTTAAGTTCATTCTTTAGACATGGCTTTGAACACTGCCCTTAAAACTATTTGTTTCCTCTTTCCAGGGGCCGGACCATCGTCATTTCCTTGTCAACATTAAGGGCTTTGTAATAAAACCACATGTAAGATTAAATTAATGTAATGTATTAATGAGATAAATTTGTACGTCAGGATTGGGCCCGAATCTAGTCATTCACATGTATTTTAGTGTTAAATAGGTATGTCCCTGGCCTAAACAGAGGTGAAGTCTATGTGTAAGTACTGTTTATATAAGCAAGACTTCAGGATAATCATCAGCAACATAAAACGCTGCTTGGGGGCAGTCACGTGACCTGAGTAAGAGGTCTCGTGCTCACGTTTCATCTAATTAAACTACGGAATTGGGGCCTGTGGGTCTTCATTATCTTCCTCTGAAAACCATCTCTCGTCATTCAGCCCCCACGCAACTCAGTCATGTTAACATCTCTATATAAAAACAGGTTTACTGACTGACTGAGAGATATATCAAGCCATAGATAGCATAAACCACTGGACCTAGAAACGTTAACATTTTTATTGTTTGTTTTCCTCGGAGCATAGGAAGGCACTATGAGTGATTTTTTTAGAATTCAATAGCTAAGTAGATGAAAATAGGAGAATTGTATTTTTTATGAATCATCAGTATAGATTGAACCTAGAAAGCTGTCATGAGGAGAGACTGATGACATTTGTTGCTGGTGTACAGGTTACCAATTGCCAGGTCCACCAGTCCCAGCGTTGATGGTCCCCGATGATGTTGGTCCAAGTTCAAATGCATTCCATTTTTGCTTCCCACATATCCCACAGTCCAACATATCGTGTTCCTATACTTTGCTTGTTTCAGCTCCTCAAGATCCCTCCTCCCACCTTGGCCATTAGACTACTTCCGCGTAGCACATCATCCTTCTTCTTGCTGAGCTGTACAGTTCACCGCTGCTACCACTGATGGCACTTGTGCACCAGCCAGACGGTTTCCGAGTCAGTATTTGAATATTCCTGACCACTCCTCATCGAGGAGCCATGCAGTCGCCACTAGCAGGACACTCCCAATAGCAGATAGTTGCTGCTACATGGATTCCATAGGGTAGTTGCACCATCCCCGTCAGGCCATGGTACCTTAATTGCAAAGGAGTGGCGACACTTTGCAGCATGCAGCGCTACAGGAGTGCGATGTTCATGCCACGAGAGCCACAAAGTGTGGTGCTGAACCCCAGACTACAGCACCTTTTATTATCCCTTTCTAGACCACATAAGGAAACTTCGCCGCTTGCATGACCACTCCCCCCACTTCCACAGATGAATACGCACTGCTCTGTGGCCGAAATATAGCTCAGTGCAGTGCACATAGAGGTATCATGCTTGGACCTCAAACCCCAGCCTAGTGAATCCCTCTTTTTCTGGGGCGCCATACTAGTCATCCAACTAGTCTCTCAACTTGAGCTCCTCAGCAACAAGGTACCTTGGAGTGGAAGTTGACCACAAAGACATGCCACAATATTTTTGTAAGGTATTTTTTCACTAAAAATTTTCTCTGCCAGTGTCTGTTTACAGTATTTTCTGAATTTGCAAATATTGATTGCACTTCTACGGAGTGGAGCCTCAGTCAGGATTTCTTGTACATTGTTTTGGCTGATATTACAGCTGTCATCACTAAAGAAAGAAAGCTTAAAGTTACTGGTTTGTATGACATTGTTTTTTAAAAAAACCCAGTAGTTACTACAATGTAAATCCAGTTAATGAAGAATTTTAAGCTTGCCTTTTTTATCACTTCTGGTTATAATTCCATTAATCTGTTAAAATCACAGTTTATGATTTCAGAAGATGGACAAATATGCTAACATGAATATTTACTCTCAACTAATATTGTATGTTGTTAGCTATTAGTGTAGATTTGTATTTATAAAATTTTTGTATTAAGTAAATGAGACTGTATATGTGTGAGTGCATGTTTGTAGTTGAAAATTGTGTATGGGAACTGGCAGAGTGGATTTATTGATCACTCAACATCTAAAGGAGTTGATCTAGTCACCAAACCATGTTTGTGCTTCTATGAGAATTGAATGTGATGAGTGTCAGAAAGACATCAGTCTTATTGCATTTGAGAAAATATAAAAATAGCAAAATCAGGAAGTTGATGATTGTTTGAGCAGTTGTGTACTGACTGAATGACAGTGTTGTTATTGTAATCTGTGCAGATGGACTTGTACAATGAGATAGCAAGGCCCATAGTTGACAAAGTATTGATGGGATATAACGGCACAATCCTTGCTTATGGACAAACCGGGACAGGCAAGACGTACACCATGGCAGGAGACTGTTCTGCTCCAGAGCTGAAAGGAATTATTCCAAACTCCTTTGCTCATATATTTGGTCATATTGCTAAAGCAGCTGAGAGGACAAAGTAAGTTAAACCAAGTATTTTAAAAATGCAGTGAATGTATATTTTTAATGTCGATTTACTGTAATATCAGTCTGTTGAAAATTTATAAGCATTTTAATATAATTATTTAGTAGACTGAAAGGTTAGCATACTATGGTAATCCATACTATAGAAGTTTTATAAAAATGTGACAATTTTGTAAAAACATGAAAGGTGATGTGTTGCAGACTGTCTACCCTCATTATTTGTAGTGAAGAAATTCTTGTGGTCATAACAGTCTACAGGTCTTTTAAACAAACTAGTGCTCTGTTAGTGTAATTAATATTGACCTACATGATCAGAAGTATTGTGTAACTTCCACATTAGATAAAATAGGTTTTAATTTTTCATTTCCTCCTTAATGCATCACATGTTACCTGTCTAGTAAGGACTTCATGTAGTAAAATCAATGTTCTGTTAGCTGCTAATGTCAACATCAGTTCATAAACATATACCGTAACTGCTCCTCAGACACTATGATCAATTATGAAACACGAGTGCCTCCATGTGTTAACAACTACCACTTGTCAATTTCATCACTTAGAATTGTGTCTTATATGAGGACCATAGTGAGTTAGGGCATCAATTGAATGAGAACACAGTAATTTGTGTGTGTATTTTTTTGTGCAAAAAGTTGTCTTAAGACTAATTTTGTGCAGTTTAGACCTAAGTTGATTGAGCCAACTATATGCATGATTTCACCATCAAATTTTTAAAAACTGTGATTATATTAACTGTTTGTTATCTCATGACATTATTTTTCCTTGTCAGTCTTAACTGGATGTGAGATTGGGACAGTACTATCTCAGGAGAAACATGTGGTGTTGGTACACTAAAATTGCTGTGGGTGCTGAAATTGAGTTTTTCACTCTGCTGTGTCAAAATTTGCAGAGTCACTGAGGCAGAAAAGTTTAAGAATGTGGACAACGAGCAGCAGGTGATATTGCCATGCAGTGGGACGTCATTTCTTTCTATTTATTCTGCTTTTTGCGTGTGGGTGCAGATCCTAGGTATGGAGTGGAAATAGGGACTGGTGCTTTGGAAGAACAGACGCGAGGCAAAGTCTGGAAACTCCTGCAGCCGAATTCTGAGCTATAAGGTCTAAGGAGGGTGCTGCCAGATATGGCATTTGATACTTGAGCACAGACTCATGGGTTGTCGAAGTCGTGATTGTTTTATAGGTGGTTCGGAATAAAGTGAGAACTCATAAAAGCCCTGTTAAAGTTCAGCCAGTTTGTATCTTTCCGTGCATGATGGCTAATGACGGGAAATGTCTAACCTCTCTGGACTCTTCACTTGATGTTTGCGAGTGTAAGGTAAATTGTGCATCAGTACGAATCTAAAAAGTTTGATACAAAAAAGTTAATTACGTGTATAAAACACGATTTTGTTGATTTCTGTCACTTTTGTTTCAGTACTGTTGTATGAAGAATTCATGGAACTATATTGCATAATTTTGCTGCCAACCATACAAATAGTAGGGCAACTAAGAGTTTATGTTGAATTATATGCGATAATGGCATGTGATATTTAACGGTTAAATTTTTAGTGCTCACTTTATTCCGAATGCTTTAATTGGAGCTTAGTGTATTTTAAGGAACAGATTTAAGTGCAGACATAGGAAGAGTTGAGCAATAAGTGGGGACATAAAACTTGCTAACAGTTCTCTCCTGTGATTGAGTGAAATTGCTTTGCCTTACCTTCCTCCTGTAGGTAGCGAGTTATCCAAGTTGGGACAAGTCTGAAAAAGAACTCTGACTGCAGTCGTTTGCAGGAAGTTGCTCAGGTGTGATTTACTGACGTCATATATTGGATGCTTCGAGCATCTTAAACATAAGCTGGTGGAATGTTGCTGCCTGAGCATAATGATGCTGCTGGCAATGCTTTCAGCACAGAGAGAGACACTTGAAGCGGATAGTGTTTTAGCTGCCTAGATGGCTTTGCTTAGCCTGCTGACAGAATTGCTCTATCCTGTTTGGGCCACATACTGAGACACAAGTTCTTGATTGTGCTGGTTGGGATAGATGGGAAGGAAAAGAAGTAGGTTCAATCCAGCAGTGGAAACATGAGAGCAGGAATCTGTAATTTTAACCCAGTTTGCTGTATCGCAGACCACCATAATACAATACAGTTTAACCATATTGTTTTCTAAAAGTAAAGTTTTTAAAACCTATTGCTTGGTTTTTCATGAATAGCTAACTTAACCACTCTCTGCAACAGGAAATTAACAGTCACACAAATTTTGTTTCAGCAAACCTATACCAAATTGTACCACCTAAATACCAAATTCTGAAGGATTTTTTACTTTCTTGTTTTTTAGTGCTTAGTGTATAACTAGTTTTGATCTGACCATAATCAAGTGTTGAACCATGTTATTAATTATATGTAAAATACAATTTTTTAAAATTAATATTGCTCCAGTATTTTTTTCCGCTATAATGATGAAATGAAGTTTTTCTGTTTTCAATATTTTGTATTCTAACCATCTCAATTTTTATAAAAGATAGCTTCAGAAAATATATTAACCAGTTCTAGAACTCAACCAATATAACTAGCACATCTGCAAGCCAAACCATGAGTTCATTGTCTTTTTGTAAGACTTATAGAATATATTTGGGATGAAAAAAACTACAACAAACAATTAAATGAAATGAAAAATTTTATTGTAGATAGAGAATTTTTTGCTTTGCATCACACAACATATAGCCAACGACCAGTTGTATGACTACAGATATAGGTAGCACACCTGCAAGCCAAAATGTAGAGTACATTGTCTTTGTGTAAAACTTGAAGACTACATTTTTTAAGTGCGAGAATTACTGATGGCTGGTGTGGTTGCCAGGTTCCTGGTACGGGTCTCTCACATAGAGATCTACAACGAGGAAGTACGAGATTTACTGGGCAAGGACCAGAAGCTGCGGTTGGAAGTGAAGGAGCGGCCAGATATAGGGGTGTACATCAAGGACCTCTCTGGATATGTGGTCAACAACGCAGATGACATGGAGCGCATTATGACGCTTGGCAACAAGAATAGTCAGTATGACATCTGTCCACTTAGTACTCGGACATGCAGAAAAATTATTTAGCTTGTAGAAATACGGTAGTGTAGAGTAAGGCTTTCATTACTAAATAGCCACAATTTGTGATAGTGCACCAAACAGTATAGGAAGAGACGGTCAATTGGTATGTCACCTGTGTACTCTAGGAGAACCCTACATGCTTACAAACAAAACTGAGTGTATTATTGCCATGTGACATTGGAAAATCTGCAGGTTCTTCTGCTCAGACCTTATGTAGGGACTTTAAATAAAGTTTTGTGCACTCATGCTGGTGTAGGCACCTTGGCTAACTTGTAATAACACCCTGATATATGAAGTTTGTCACTGTGTAAACAGTATTTTATAATTATTTCATGCTGCTACAAAATATTAATTTTATCACCCAGATAATCTTTCTTTTTTAGGTGTTAATGTAAGGACATTTTTATGCATATTTATTTGTTGTTATCAATCATTTTCGGAATAATTTTGGCAAACTATGTCTCAGTATAGCTTAATAAATTGCCTTGCAAATTTTCTTGACTAATTTTGTAGTTTTGAACCATTTAAAAAATAATTAAAATATTTTCCTTCAAGTATTCTGAAGCCTTCTGTGAGGTACAGCCTACATTAATTAGTAAGTACAGTATTGTTTTATTAGCAGTTCCTGCATTTTTCATTCAGGAATGGTGGGAGCAACAGCAATGAATGCCACCAGCTCCCGCTCCCATGCCATTTTTACCATCACCATCGAGAATGGAATGACAGGGGAGGATGGCAAGCAGCATATCAAAATGGGCAAACTGCACCTCGTCGATTTGGCAGTGAGTGGCAATCTTGTCCCTTTCTCTGTGTTCCATACACACTCCCGTGTGTTGTGTGCTTCTGCATCTGTTGTATTCTGGAATTTTGTGCTATGAACATACAGTTGGAGGAATAATGTAAACAAACATCAACCATGTGCACTGTATTCATTGTTACAAAAATTGAACAAATCCGTAACTTATCACATTTTTAATTAATTTAAACTTAAGATTTTACCTATGAACTTTATGTTTAATTGTTAAAGGTTTTCCTTTCCATCTTTTTTTCTCAGATCCCACCATGTGAGAAAATATTGCAAGCAAAAAAACAGAGCTACATTTGCATTGCCAGATATATATATATATATATTATTTTTGGGGGGGGGGGGACATTCATAAACAAGTTTGCTGTGTGGAGTATCTTTGTTTTATACAAATTATTAAGTTATTGAGTGTACCTGTTAGTTAAAGAGGCTTAGAAAATTGCAGGTAAAAGGAATTGGCAATAAATTCAATAATTCAACAAGTTTTTTTTTTTTTTTTTTTTTTTTTCAGTACATACATAATTGGTAAATTTGCAATGCAGATAAGTAAATATAAATTATTGTGAATACAATTTAAGAAACCATAGTTAGTGTGTTAAAAAATTAAAATAAACTTGTTGTGGAGTAACGTTTACATTAAGTACATATGTATATTACATTATATATAATGCCAGTTTGTAAGTTTGTTTGTAAGCAGTGATGCCCGGTCAATGTTTTGAGCTCAGTGCTCTGAATATAATGTTCTTCACCCCATCCCCCTCTAAATCGCTATACCTTCTTTCTCTACTAATAATCATAATTTTAACTCAAAGGCATAGAACTTTTGATTTACATGTATTGAGGAATTGCACTGCGTTTCATGGAAACCAGTAACATTAACAGCAATGTAGCTAATAAAGTATGTACTTTCAACTTAAAAAATTAAGTTTAGTTTTGTATAAATTGTAATTAATAATTACTCTTTGTCTTCTTTGAAAAAAATAATATTTAACAAATTTCTCATAGTACGTCTGATCAGTAGATATTATAAGGTGTCAAACGTGTTCACCCGCCATAATACACACATTATTGTACAGCTGTTGCATGGCATAGTCTGCACCTTCACATACGTTTGCAACTTACCCAACAATACAAAACTGGTTTAACGTTCCAAAAAAATGCCTACAGACAGTTTGCGATAATGTGAGTAGCTTACTTAAAACAAAAGTCCCACTTAATTTCTGTTTTCAGCCAGTTTGTATCTTTCCGCTGCATATTAACAAAAATATTACCACGTGTTTTTATTTACAAATCTCGGTTTCTGTATATTTTTTCATACTGCATTCCCTCTGTGTTTCCTCACGGATTATGTGTACCCAATTCGTGGATAAAATGCCAACAATTTCGTATGTGAGACATCTTAAGACTACGTCAGAGTTCAGCTTGTCTAAATGCAGATGCAATTTTATAACACATGCAAAGTAGGCCTACACATATCTTCAGCCCGCATTGGCATATAATTATGATACGATTAAATAAATATTCCAAGAACTATTAGTTAATTACTCCTTCAGTTATGAAAACTAGACCTTTCATGTGCTTTGCGGCGTTTCGTTCTTGCACAAGTACCTGAGCTCCACTCGTCACAAATGTAGCACACCAGTCCTCTAGACCAGTGTACTAGCTCGGGGATAACCAAGCCAAAACAGGCAAGGTTTCATGCTGTAACATATCTCTCGATCGGTGATCACGTACTCCAGAATTTATTAGTAATAATTTTGTAGATTATGTCATACTGTAGACCAAATTTTGAATTTCCACAGTCACTGTCAGAATTTTAAAGAAAAGGTTCGTCCCGAAATAATATACTTTACTATTTTCCACTATTTCTGGTTTATTATATTACTGTTTACATCGGCACGAAATACATTATTCCAGTCTTGGCACGGTAGATCCGATTCACAGAAAGTTATAAGCAGAAACATAGCATCAATTAAAACCAAATGAAACAGAACACTACATATTATAGTGTTTTGGGCCGCAGTCCCGCGCACGTCCGCTCTGGATCGCGTCACGACATATTCTCCAACATGGCGGAGGCGAACATTCCAGAACGAAGGGCGAAGGGGCGCCACACGCTGTGCTCTCATTGGCTTGTTCTCGGTGGCGTGACCTTCGTCATTTGTTCCTTGATCTAGAACCCTCTAGGGTATAATTATCAATTACGCATTAAATAAACAAACTGTGTCAAAACTCCCGCGGAAAAAAACTAGAACACAAAAGAAAACAAAGCTATTGCCTCCTACCAAGGCCACCTGGCCATAACTATAAACATTACACCCTAACTAGAACATTCAGGAAAAATGACTGTGTCTCTACCCTCCCTTTCCGAAACCGAGACCACTGAAAATAATCTTACAAATTTAATAATATTAGAAAATTTCTATCACATAAGACATTCATTCAACAAATAAAATAAAACCCCCTGTCCTGCAATGCTACAGCTTGTCCACTCTAAAATCAACACATACACTGCGCAGCTTGTTTTGTTATCAGCTTGGCCTTAGGCCTACAATATTTATGATTAAAATTACGAAACGCCTAAATAAATGTGTACAGTTCGTACCACATCACATTCGGAAAACCAACCTGCCACAGATAAACCACGGACACAAATCTTAAAATATGTTTCCACTTACACTCCAAGCAACACAGAATTTGCACAAAATAAGTCAATATTGTAAAATTTGACTTATCAAATTATCCCTTCATAAAGCGTCAGTAATGTATCAGTTGCGTAGAAGACTAATAACATAGATTATACGGCAGTTCATTATTTATGCACAGTATCACGTCACTCACACTCGCAACTTAAAATAATAACACATAGTAACGTACTATTCGTAAAAGTTAATCTAAGTCGGCTACACATCCACGCGACACCGAAAATTACTTTGTTTACCAGTCTGTAATGTATAAACACATGTGCGATGCCATCATTGTCAACGTGCAGATGTAACTGTCGCGCAGTAAGTAGCAGGGCTACTCTGCTCATTGCACGGAGCAGGTGTTGCTAAAGGCGAGGTTCCCGCATCTCTCTACGTCTCTGGCTAGGACAGGGGGTAGGAAAAGGGAGTGAAACTCCATCTGCCTGTAAATCTCAGCGCAAAGCAGTCGATCTCATATTAAGAGAGGTTAGAAATATGAATTGTGGCACATTACCTGAAATTTAATGAAATTAAGTACAAAATAACTTCGTAAAATTTTACTCAGTGCTACAGCACAAGAGCACAGCCTTATGCACTGCCACTGTTTGTAAGTGTAGCAGTAAGGTTGATTTTGTTGGTAATCTATAGTGAGATATGTTTCTTGTAACATCACAGCACACCAAAAAGATATACAGTAATAAACAAAATAATAGCTAGCTTGTGAAGTACCTGTATTGAGGAGCTACTGTTAGGTCTGAGGTGTGGGATCTGTAACTAAGCAGAGGAAAAGAAAACCTTTTAACTTCAGTATCTAATGTGCTTCTGCCATATGTAAGTCACTTTTCCCTCATACTTCTGCCTCTTTCACAAACACAAAATATCAACATAAGCCGTCCTGTTTTCTTCTCTCTTTTTGTAACAGTTCTTTTTAAGTTTCTTATGTAGTACTCATCTTGTCCCAATGCTAGCATTCTGTAGGGGTGTGCGAATAGTGGTTTTAGGGTTTCAAATATTACCTAATATTGTCTAATAATTTTCAGATATGTACTGCCTTTTTTAATTTTACAATTATCGTATGTACTAATGCATAATCTTGTATTTTCAAACAGTTATTAATATTTACTTTGCGTTTATAATTAAAGTGCTAAAATTGATTTGTTTTTACTTGATAACCTTCAAAAGTATTCTTTTGTGGCATTAAAAAAACTACGCTGGTTACTCTTTGTATATCCCAAACTAAAATTTTGCTCTTCGTAGACCTTGTGACTCTTTATAACATTCTAGAGCACAGTGAACAGACTATGTTTTGTTTTCCTACATTGATGCAAATACATGTAAACTCACCAATCATCATTTCTGTTATCCTAACAAATTTAGATATTTACGTCATGTAACGAAACACCTCTCATTGTAAAACAGAACAACTGGAACCCAAACTCAATCAGTAATTTTTATATCCTTGCTAAACACGTAATGTCTTACTACCTCCAACTTGAGTGATATATTTGTAAAATGAGACAAACTTTTATTTATTCAAAATGTTATTCACTAAGTGCACATCAGTGCGTACTCAAATACATTTACCATTAATGCATTGTTAACACATGAACAACTGCTGCTTCTAATGTGCACGATCGGCCATTTTATGCCATCAGTTTTTGCCGTAAAATGGTATTTATGTGCTTCTGGTGCACATTTATAATGTAAGAAATAACGAAAACCAGCTGAAGTTTCATACAAATTGTATTTTTTTTTGTTTATCAAGTTGACGTGACTGACACAAACAGGCCGGCATTCTCAATGTAATTATAGGTCGTGCAAACATACTATATACAATTTATAAACTAAATGTATATGTCAAATAGCTTGCAAAAATTAATAGAAGAATTTATGTTATGTGTTCTATTATTAAACGTGGGTTGTTTGCAATTTGACTTCAGTTCTCATGTGATTGCAATAAGCATCCTTCATGTTTTTGGTTGTCATTTTATGTTACTGTAGGCTTATTTGAATATGCAGTAAAATTTTTAAAAGTAATTCAACCTTTTTTGTTATATACCACAAGTATTAATATTGTTTCTGTTCCAATATTTTTGTAATGTTTTGACATAGGGTATTTCCAAATGCTAAAATTTTTTATGTTTCTGTACTTTTGAGTTCCTGTCACTTTGGTATGGCCACTGATTATTCTGAATAATGCAGCATACATGCACAGTTACATAATTTTCAACATTACAGTCTTTAGAAACTCAGTCTGTTACTTTTTTCTTCCTTTTTTCTTCTGAGGGCTCGGAGCGGCAGAGCAAGACTGGAGCCACAGGCTTGCGTCTCAAGGAAGCCACCAAGATCAACCTGTCTCTCTCGACTCTGGGCAATGTGATATCTGCCCTCGTAGATGGCAAAAGCACTCACATCCCCTATCGTAATTCGAAACTAACTCGACTGTTGCAAGATTCACTAGGTGGTAACTCGAAAACTGTCATGGTGAGTACCATGTCAAATTTTTACTCTTGTTGTTTTTTATTCCTTTCTTTATTGTACCCATAGAATAGATTGGTCCAGGGTTCTGACCTACTTGCTTACCCAATGTTATACCTTGTAACACAAATTAAAATTTGGAGACAGAGGCATGTAGAGTGGGAAAACTCCTCAATATTTGCTTAACACAAGCAGCATTCATGAAATTTTCTCTCTCTCATTCACTATCTTAGCAAAGCAAAGACTGATGTTAACTGGCACAGCTATAGTAAGCATATGTTTTTGAATATTGTCGGCTTACTTGTAAAACTTCGTAAGTCCAAATTTTCCAAGTTTACATTCCAGGTGAATTTTGTGCTAAATTTCATGGCGCTTCTAGTGTTAAAACCTTGTGTCTGTGGTGTAGTATGACTACAAAAGTTGTTTTTTGCTCTCCTATAAGAAATGGACTTAGGTTTTAGAAGTAAGCCGACAACATATTAAAGAAATCCGTACTATGTTGCAATAGCAAGTAGAAAATTTCAACTTGGCAGTAACATGTAACAAGCCATCAAGTGTTGCATCAAGTATTGCATCAGCCAACAGATTAACATCATTGCACAAAAAAAAACCTTACCAACATTATGAGATAAGGTTCCCAAATTAGTTTGTCTTATGTAAGAATTCCATTTTTTTGACAGTTCTGAAGACTGTCATGTGAACAAATTTCTACCAGAAAATACTTTTAATTTTGATAAACTGGACAGTTTGAGAGCCAGCTGAGTGTATTTGTGCAAAAATCACTTGTTGCAGAGAAAAATGCTTTTTATTTCTTGGCAACAACTGTAAAAATGATTGCTAACACAACTGTCAAAAAGTGGAATTCTTATACGAGATGGACTATGTACCGGTATGTAATATTGCGGTACAAATACAGTAAAACCTATTTCTAATATTCCTGCATATAACACCACTATTTCTTAGTGTCTACATGTTTCTATGAGTGAAATGCTTTCATTTTCTGTCTTTTACTAAAGTATTTCTCATTTATTGCATGTAACTTCACTATTGATATGTTCATCTGACTGCCACAACTCTGATAAAGTTTTTCATAAGAGTTAACTTTAAAACGTACCCTTATAATTAAACTACAATACATCTTAAAAACAAATGCAAAAATAGTTTATTTTTGTGGAGTATCGCTGTGGTTGGTCTTGCATTGATATTGGTGATTCTGAATACTGGTGTCTGTTGGTTGTAGTGATTGCTAAGTGGGAGAGTAATGTGTATCTCTATAAGGTCTTTTATAGGAGAGAGAGCATGAGAAGATAGTTTGTCTTCTAGCGTGGTCTGTAATAGACCTATCGAATGACTATTGGGTGAACCAACAAGGAAGAACTCCAGTATGTTAGCACAGGGGTTCTTACTTAAAAAGATGAAGGTAGATGTTACTCGCCTTATATTGAATGTCGGAAGGATAGTACACACGGAAAGCAGTTCAGTTTCACAGGATCCATATATTCATGAACAGAACACGTTAGTCATTTGATGCAGGATACACATCAAACTAAGTATAACACTTGAACTGTGGTCAAAGCTTGGGCGTATCACAATTCTGTGAATACGTACATTACAGTACAAGATACAACAAAATAGAGATTATGACATTAGTATTAGATACACTAAACCCCCGATTTTACGAATACTCATGGTTCCTCTCATCGCATTCGTAAAATCGCTACCTTCGTAAATTCGATTGCGGCTTATTTTGCCCCCCCCCCCCCTTCCCAAACAGAAAATTTTTTAATTGCATTTTTTCTGCAAAGTGTCTCTAGGCCCCGACTTCCATAGCGTTTTGCGGGAAATTAATTAACGTAATAATGTAAACATAAATTGATATCAGTAGCCAGACGTCACATTGTTGAGCGGTAGATATGACTGACCCTTGTCACCAAAAAATGAGAAAATCGAGATTCCGAGTGTCTTCTCTCGAGCGAATAGCCCGACTCCCGTAGCATTTAACGGAAAAATAAAGCAAGTGATAGTTTAAATATAAATTTATATCAATAGTCGGACATCTTACGATCGAAAGAACACCGCTAAACAATAGATATGATATGACCAATCCTTTTCCTAAAAAAATTAGAAAATCAAGATTCCGAGTGTCATATCTCGAGGGAATAGACCGACTTCCGTAGCATTTGACAGAAAAATAACGCAAGTGATACACACTAAGTAATCTACGTGGAATTTTTTATGCAGCAGAATTCTTAAAATAATTTTTTTTTTCTATTTTGATTATGAAAAAATTTTACATATGATAAACTATAAATTAAACGTAAATTATAGGGACCTAATTTGATGTGTGTGAACTTTTTAAGACATAATATATATGTTTCGCGCGTTGGGGAAAGGAGCGAATCAACGATAAGGGCTATAAAAACGTGTGCACCTAGTGTACATCGCTCGTATGTACTAAACCAGCGCATACTGTTCTCGTCGTAAATGTATGAATTACTGTCTGAAAGTCTTTTTTGTAGATGTCTCAGCAGTAGGTCCTCTGATACAGTTGTGTGGAAAAGCCGTTTTTATCCATGCAAATGAACTCTGTAATAGTATTTTCAAAATTGTAATATCACACTATATTGCCCTAAAATACGTTTTCTTTTCACTAAATAACAATATATTTTATTTATTAATTTTTACACTATACTACGTAATTTAAACGATACGTGTTTATAAGCCTGTTGCAACAACTTTGGAGATAAGTTTTACCAACTTTTAAACCAGTTTGGCATATTTAATAACAACATTGATTGTTGGAAACTCATGACATTTAAAACATTATGTCAGACGTAGGTCTAAGCTGGAATTGAGGCTCTTAAGCTGTACGGAAATCTCCCCAATAGCCTACAACAGGAGTATACATTGTTGGACTTTTAAGGTTTTGCTTTAATCTGGATTTTAGATACAAACAATGAATGTCAAACATTGTTTAATTTAATTGGTTCTAAAAAATAATTAAAAAAGAGTTTTAAGTCGTCTTGAAAATTAAACACTTCAAGTAATGTTGTGAAACGTTACGTTGTAAAGCGAAGCGTGTGTATATATGTATACCAAAACTGGGCATTCAGTACAGGAGCTGCATGAGCCATTCGCGTCAGTCTCCTGCAGATGACTCATCGACTGGCGTACGGACAAGCAAACAAACCGTGAGAATCGGAAACGTGATCTGCTGGTTAGTGTAGATGCGTTCGCCTTGGTGTGAGTTACAGTATATGTGTTGATTTCCTGCTATGTTTGGCGAATCTGTATAACAAGGTAAGTCAAAATGGATTCCTTAAAATGTGATGTTTGCAGTAAGATTTTTAGTTCGAGGGGAAGTTTAAACAAGCATATAATCAACACACACAGTGGCGTTCAGTTCGAGTGTGAAGATTGCGGGTTTGCGTGTAACACGAAGGGGTCGCTACAAAGACATATGCAAAGAAAACATCTAAGCCCGGGTACATCTAAAGAAGTTGTAAAGTGTTTAAAGTGTCCACTCTGCAAAGAAACGAAGTCTTCAAAATCAGATGTAGTGGAACATTACGTAGCACAACACGATATCGCGATACAGAGAGAAACGTTAGATTTCTCTAGTGAGGAGGAATTTTACAACTGGAAGCGGAAAACTGAGAAAGAACAAGTAAGCGAGTTTATCATCTCCCGTACTAAAACCACCCTTAAATCAGACTGTTCATCTAGAATGTCGTTCTTCTGCCACCGCGATGGCGATGTTAGATCTAGAGGGAAAAATATACGTCACACTAAACTAGCTGGGAGCAACAAAATTAATGGGCACTGTCCCGCCAAAATTGATGATGTTTTTCACCCACAGTGACATATTACAGTGCATTATTGTAAGACACATGTAGGCCACGCTGCAGACTTAGGGCGTAGGAGACTAACACAGGATGAAAAAAATGATATTGCTCGTCAGCTTGCAATGCAAGTTCCCTTCGATAAAATACTGGACAGCGTAAGATATTCAATCGGCAATAAAGACCTAGAACGCATAGATTTGATTTCTAGAAAAGTTCTTTTTAACATTGAACAGCAATATAATTTGAAGTCAGAGTCTGTAAGGCACAATAATGATGCTATCAGTGTCGAAGCGTGGATTAAAGAAATGGAAGAATCTGGTGAGGTAATTATTTTTTACAAGCCTCAAGGTGTCATTTTAGATAGTCATCCACAGTTCCGTGCTGAGGATTTCGTTTTAATAATTATGAATAAAGCACAGAAAGACATGCTAAGGACACACGGTAAACATTTCATTTGTTTCGACAGTACGCATGGTCTAAACAATTACGACTTTTAGTTAACTACCCTGCTTGTGATAGATGATATTAATCGAGGGTTCCCGTGCGCCTTTATGTTTTCGAATAGAGAAGACTCTGTGGTAGTTGACAGTTTTGTGTCTGTGATAGCAGATGCTATCGAAACGCCTATTGAGACCAACATTTTTATGTCAGATATGGCAGAGTTGTTTTATAATGCCTGGGTCAAGATTATGCCACCTCCACGATTTTGCCTCTTCTGTTCCTGGCACGTGGACCGCGCCTGGCGGAAAAACTTGCCCAGAATTAAAGGTCGTGAGAAGCAAGCGGAAACGTACAAGCTTCTTCGCACTTTATTAGAAGAAAGAGATGAAGCATTTATCCGTATGTTTCCCATGGTGTCCAGCGATCGGGAAATGCGGGAAAAGCGGGAAATGTACGGGATTGGAATTTTGGCGGGAAATGTACGGGAAATGTACGGGAATTTTCGCGGAACTAGTTTTATTCCGGGAATTTTCGCGAGGTGGAAAAATAAAATATTTGTCTGAAACAATAATTCTTAAAAGTCATTAACATGTCTTTGTAGAGTGACCAGCCTGCGCTCGGGGTAAACTTTTCTATTTAAATTTAAAATTGTGTTTTATATGAATTTTGCTTGAAGTCCATGTTGATGCTTATGTTGTATAAGTGGTGCTAGCCAGAGTTACTGACACTCCAGTACCAAGAGCTGGTCAGCCTAAATTCAGGGTAGTAATAAAGATGGTGATTTATTTAACTTGAAACCCCAGAGTGTTGCCCGGCCACCCACCTTTGTGTTA
>PNEQ01000780.1:0-16137 GCA_003012365.1 Medauroidea extradentata
ACGAGGTTCCACTGTAATTTACAATGGCGGGGAACTCTTATTTGTACGATAGATACGGGAAAAACGATAATTGGAAAATCGACACATGCGGACATTGTTATCATTGGTTATAATAGGAATTACGTCGGGACCATTAAAAAATTACGATACATGCGGGAAAACGATACATGCGAGTACGATAGATAGAGGTTCGACTGTAGTTCCCGTTAACATGCGATAAGGTTCCGCATTTCTCTGTCTGTAGTAATTTGCGGTCATTGTGATTTCTACTTTAACTTGTATTTTCTGCTGTGGTTTATTGATAATGATTTTGGATTATGATTTTTTTTTAATTTACAATTTTTTGTGAATGGCTTCTTATTAAGACTCTTTTTAAGGTTACTACTTTCGATAACGGCAATTATTAACGACCTACGTAGCTTTTCGCACACTGATATTTGACACAGTTTTTATGAAATTAGCAGCAAAGGGAATTCAGAATGTCGCTACCAAATATAGTACAATATCATCAGTCCGCCTGGCAGATGCTCCTGTTGCACGTGCAACCATTCTGCACTCAACGTTAAATGTTTAGACAGGGATAGGAGACGAGCTGTCTTTTCTGTATTACAATTTTGAAGGGAGAAATTCACCCTGTGTACAACTACGTATTAGTGTTACGGAGAGCTTCAACACCACACAGAACACTGTACACTAGACCCTTAATTTTACGAATACTGACGGTTCCATTATGATTTATGACATTTGTAAAATAGCTACCTTCATAAAATCGATTAAGGCAAATTTTGCCCCCCCCCCCCCAACCCTCTTACCAATTTTTAAAATTGCATTTTTTCCGCAAAGTATATTCAATGATGTCCCGATTTTCGTAGTATTTTGCGGGAAAGTAAATTATGTAAGTTATCATTAAAATATAAATGTATATCGCAAGACTGACATCTTCCGATTAAACCCCTGATCGATAACTATGACAGACCCATGTCCTGGAAAAAAAAGGAGAGAAATAAGAGAACATCGAGCACCTAGTGTCTTCTCGCTAATACATAGTCTGACATCTGTATCGTTTCACACGAAAAATGGCAAATAATAACGTAAGTTTAAATTTAAATCGATAGACAGATGTCTTCCAATTCATATTATACACTAGACCCCGATTTTACGAACCCTGGATTTAACGAAGGTAGTGATTCTACGAATACAATCTCAGGAACCCTGAAAAAATAACAAAATTATATGACAAAAAAATTGTAAGGAATTACGTTGACAATGAATAAAACATACTGTATCTAATTCACGGCATTAAAATATGAATTGTAGAGTTGCAGTTATTACTTGGTAAGTCACAATATTAAAAATAAAACAAAAATAGCGAAAATCCGTTAAAAAATGTGGCAGTGACAGTTTGAAAACAGCGCGGCCGTGACGGCGCCGCCTGTGCCAAGCCGGCGGGCCTGTCTCAAACGACGTATTAGGATCTATATTGAGGCCGTACTATAGACGCAAAGTTCCAGCGCATGTGCATATGCTCATTTAACTATAGTACAGCCTCTTTCTAGGCTGTTTCACGTCTTATATCTCTCTCGTCTCGCGTCGAATGAGTTTACTTTTTTACACGAACCCTATAAATAATAGCGTGATATTTTTATTTATTGCGTTAACACCATACGCAGTTAAAACAATTAACTTGGCGCATAATTTGCTTAAACAATGTGTTACAGCGTGTCGTAAAACGTGCGTTTCACAAGTGAGCACGATAAGAGCATAATAGCGCTACCTATTTTCCAAGTGTAGAAACATTTGTCTCCGGGTATGTCGAACTTGGAAAATAAATAGACGTTTGTGTATTACGTAATCCCGGAACTCCTAATTTATTTTTACCGCGTATACTGACTGTGAAAGTGATTATTTTTAATCACTTATACATGTAATTCTCAACGATTTTAGGTAAGAACGTCACAAAATGGCGTTTTTGGAACAACGTTGGTATATGCTACGGTGCTGCTATCTATCTTCCATCTTGTGAATGTTCGTACAGTTGTGCTATCTGTCCACTCTGCACGCTACTATACTAGTATCTACGTTATCGTACAATTCATCAATAACGTCGAGGGAATGTTTTTACGTTAAGTTACATAAAACTGCGCAATGAATAAATACATCCGCTTATTCCTTCTTTCTTTGGTGAATAATTTACAAGGGCATTTTACTAGTAAGGAATGCCTACTTTTTTTTTTTTTTTTCATTAAACGCTATGCAAATCGGGCTATTCGCTTGTGAAAAGGCACTCGACAGCTCGGTTTTCTCTTTTTTTTTAGGACAAAGCAAAGGTCGTCCGTCGATCATATCTATTGTTTAGCGGTGTTCTTTTGATCGTAAAACGTCTGCTTATTGATATAAATGTATATTTCAACTATCACTTGCGTTATTTTTCCGTTAAATGCTATGGAAGTCTGTCTATTCGCTCGAGAGAAGACACTTGGAATCTCGATTTTCTCATTTTTTTTAGGAAAAGGATTGGTCGTATCTATTGTTTAGCGGTATTCTTTTGATCGTAAGACGTCCGACTATTGATATAAATTTATATTTCAACTATCACTTACTTAATTTTTTTGTTAAATGCTACGGGAGTCAGGCTATTCGCTCGAGTGAAGACACTCGGAATCTACCGCTCAGCAGTGTGACGTCTGGCTACTGATATCAATTTATGTTTACATTATTACGTTAATTAATTTCCCGCAAAACGCTACGGAAGTCGGAGCCTAGAAACACTTTGCAGAAAAAATTAAATTTTAAAATTTTCTGTTAAGGATGAGGGGGGGGGGGCTAAAATAAGCCGCTATCGAATTTACGAAGGTAGCGATTTTACGAATGCGGTGATAGGAACCGTGAGTATTCGTAAAATCGGGGGTCTAGTGTAGTTACAAACGATTGATACAACCAATCCAGGTCACAAAAAATAATAAAACACCAAGTACGGATGCCTTCCCGCGATCGTGTAGACTTGATGTTCGTAGGATTTTGTGGAAAAATAAACCTGAAAAGTCAAATAAAATCAAAATAAAGGACGCACATAACGTTTTTTTTTTTTTGGAGGTTGCGAGGAGGGTCTACTATCCTATGCATCACCGAAGAACTAGCTGTACTTATGCCCTTTTAACGATGGTACGCCCAAATATTGTTTGTGTGTGGCAAGAGTCGAGTTAATGCAAAAACGGCATAGTCAAATGAGTCCAGACTTAGTCACTTATGCAGTTTTAATCTGTTTCTCAGCCGTGTGTACTTTTAAGAAGCTAGCTGTGCTGATGTGTTGGGCTGATAACGCGTCCCCCCCCTTTTTTTTGTGCCTTCCTCTTCGCTTGGCAGTGACAGTAACACACTCGCGCTCTCACACACCGCCACAACGCAATGCTCTAAACAGTCAAAGATAAACATGCGTCAATCACCTGCATCACTGATCAATTCCATGAAGCTGATGATCTGACCACAGTGTCGGCGCCAGAAATTCTACGTCCTGGAGGAGATCGCAACACAAGTTTCTCACTTCACCAAGAAAATTGATAAACTACTAAAAAGTCCTAAAACTTGAAAAATAACATAAAAGGCATGTGGTTGTCATTTTCAGTGGTTGGGTGGGGGTATAGGCAGGGTATAAAAAATCCAGTGTTGCACACTGTTATAATGATTATCATTACCATTAGTATACACATGAAAGTGAGATGATAATGGCTAGGGGAAGGGAAGGGATTATGGCTTCAATGTCTTCGGGGTATTGTTTCGCTAAGGGGGTGAGGATATTGACAGATTCTGTGAAACGTGGTGCAAGTTGTTTCGCACGCTGATGTTTGTGAAGGTATGGAGGGGAGGGTTCATCTGCCGGGCCATGAGACAAGGATGTAACTCTAGCTGTCACTGCCTTATCTACAAAGAGTAAGATTTCAGCTTTAATTTTTTTTGACGGTTCCCGAGAGTATATTTATAAAATCGCTACCTCTGTAAAATCCAGGGTTCGTAAAATCGGAGTTCTACTTCTAGTGTAATTGCATTTTGCACCCTGAGAAATATATCCTGTGCTACAGTGCTTTAGAACTATTTCACATATTTCAACCAAGTACTCATTTACAGAAAAGCTAAGCATGTCTGTGTTAAAGTACTGTGTTTGTCGGCATATAGGACAACCCCGCATATAAGACGAGTCATAGTTTTGAAAGTACAAAATCTTGAAAAAAGTAAATTACTAATTTTGAAATTCCCGACAGAAAAATATTTTTTTTTCCTTTACCAGAAACGTTAAAAATTTACCTTAAATATTTTCAATGCATTTATTACCGGCATATAAACATCATAGTAGACACAGAAACGAATAACATTGGCTACTACTGCTCTCCGTGCGCCCAAGAGCCAAGGAAACACGCACGGTGACGGCCGGCGATATCTCCATTTGCCGGCAGGTGTGCGCGACTTTGCAACGCCGGCCTAAGGCACGTCGCGCACTACATGGCAACGCCGGGGAACAACAACTGCTTGCAAGGTCATCGCATTCCTGTGCGCTGTTGTCCGCCAGCCTAGCACTAGACGGTAGACACATGAATGTGTGGTACGGTATCTAGATCCTCGTTTTTTCCGCTCGAGAGTCTTGTGCTTGCGAGACAAAGGATGAAAGCATGCGGACCTAGATCCTCGTTTTCTCTGCCCGAGAGTTGTAGGCTGGCGAGACAAAGTATCTCGGCACACGCTCGCATCGATCGCCGCTTCGCTGCGAGGAAGTATCCTTTATTATGAATGACGCTCATCAAAATTTTGTATCGTTAATTTTATTAAAATAAACGGGGCACTAGTTTTCATTTGTGACGAAAAACGCAATTCTTTGAAACATCATACAACTCCATAGCTTACAGCTTAGCTTTCAAACGATTTTTGGCTACCAAAAATTTTTGCACCCTCATATAAGACGAGTAGCAATTTTTGAGGGCCAAAAATATGTAAAAATTGTCGTCTTATATGCCGGCAAATACGGCACTAAAAATTCCTATGCAGTATTGAGTTCTGCTTGGGTGTACCAAGTAAACCTCAACAAACTTACTTTCAAGAAACTCCATACACACATATGCGTACCACACATCTTGATGTTTGGCATATTTCAGATGTGAATTTTTATAAAAAGCTATTGAAATTCGGGTGACAATGATGCTCTAATTTTGTGATACAGGTTGTAATGCTCACCCGACGTGTAATGTATTGTAGCCACTGAAATAATTCATACACTTAAAAAACTGTATTTTTGGTCCATTTTAATGTCCCCACATACTTTTATCTTTCAGCTTAAAAACTCTTCAATTTAAAGATTATTTGTTTCGGTCCCTTGAGAGAGAGATTACTGAAGATTGTTTTTTTGTTATAAATAGTGCGTATTTTTTTTATGGATGTTCTTATTTTATCACTGTAAACATTTTCAAACATAAATTCACTACACTCGACTAAACTTGTTTAAAATCACAGCAATTTATCAGTAATAGAATTTATCTGTAGAGCACGCGCACTAAAAATTTCTACAATTACTATGCTAACAAGTGTGTGACATTCACTTGCTACAAATTTGAACATTGTAATAACAAGGTATTCTTATACCACCACAATTGTTGTATTCTAACAAAATTGGTTAGTTTTATGTTATAATGTTTTACACCAGTTTGTTTTAATACCCGTATTGATTTGATGAAGGTGGCGATTTTAAGAATGTGACAAATGGAATTGTGGGTACAGTATTTGTAAAATTGGAGATCTAATGTAATTTTAAGATGTTTATTAATAGAAATGGTTTTATTCAAGTCTTAAATGAAATCCTATTAGATTACAAACACACGCAAGTGGTAAACAAAATGGATGCGAAAAGTTACATACACACATTTGCTGCAATAAAACCCCCATTAACGAATATTCTATTTAACGAAAAATTCTGTACAATGAAGTAAAGATTTGGGCCTGCCAAACCCCCATAAGAACAATGCATTTTTAATCTCCAAATATCTAAAGTACATTTAGTTCAAAACGGTAAAATTCTCTTTACAACGAACGATCAGTTTAAAAAAGCACATGTAAATATTTGTATTCTACACTGCACTATTACCAAAAGAATGCAGTGGTGTCCAGCGTTATGATTTTCTATCTCATCCCATGATAAAACCAGCAAATTTATAAAAAATACCTAATTATACTATTTGTACAGACAACAAATTTTTTACAGTAAACATGAATAATTTGTTTCTCCAATGCTTAAAAAACTGTTAAGTGCAAAGTAATTTTAGCGAGCAGAACAATGACTTTGTTGAAAGAGCACGGTTGCTTACAAGCTACAATGGCCACCACCATGCTTATTTAATTGTTATTTTATTACTGTTTTCTCACAAATTTTTAATTCAGTTTTCATTGCAATTTTTTTAAACATTTTTCAAGGGAATTTCCTGAATTTTGTTAGTGGAGGGAGTGGGAGAGAGCCGTAAGATTGACACTAGATGGTGTTAATCATCACTTCTCGTGTTGAAGGCGTGCAGGTGAATTTTTTTCGCAGATTTTTTTTTTTTTTTTTAGATTACGGTTGTGGCTTACCTGTTGACGATAAATGTGTTTCGTTATTTCTTTGAGCTAACAGACTTTTGTAAAATTATCTTAAATTCTGACGAATCATGCCCAAGGATTTAACTTTGTTTTTTTTTTTGGGCAGGGTAGGGGGGGGGGATGAAAAAAATAGGAAGTCATTGATTTAAAGTAAACATTTTTGGCTCCTGTGGGTGTGGCATTTTGTTAAATCGAGGTTCTACTGTAGTAAAATGCAGGAATTTAAAAGGGTAATTTCTAATTTAAAATCAGCAAATGGGGCCACAAAATTACATGTCAAAACAGATGTGTAAAAAGGGATTCTACTGTATTATATTTATCTTCTCAGATTAAAAAAAAAAAAGTTCAATGCAATATATTTTAGCCCTGTCCGCCACCAGAAGAAGCAGATTTAACTGCCGAAATGTTATGACTGTGTGATACAATGTTCTTTCTGCTCTTTTTACTCTCTCACCTGCTATTAAGGAAGAACACCCGGGATTCTAAAACGCCTCTGATTCGGAAGGTCATCTTTAAATATAAGAATGGCAAAATACAGTAAAACTCGCTTAAGACGTTCCCACGAGATACGTTTTCCCAGCTGAGTCGTTTGGTTCGTTTGGTCCCATCACTTTTGCATTAAAAGCCATGGTTAATTTTCCCACATATTACGTTTTGCCACGTGCCTGATTTCCCGCGTAATACGGTCAACTTTTGTAAAAAAAAAAAAAAAAAAAAAAGGCAATTTTTTCAAAAGTTATGTACGCGATTTTCTTTAGTAAACAAACTGAAAGGAAACTGCAAGAAAAATACCGCATTTGTTGACGTTTTTGTACTGTCATCATAGATAACTGACGTGAGATGTAGCGTTCCACAGACAGCGAGCAGGTACACTCAGGATGGCCAACGCATGCGCGTAACACGAATAAATACAATCCACCATTGGTGATCACGTGCAAACCCGTAGCAGATTGACAGTGATCGCGTGTAATCCTTGCGCTCACGGCACAATAAATTCAAGATGGCGGCAAGAGAATTGCCGCAGCTAGCACTATCGATTGTATGGAACGCTATCGATCGCTGTACCTACGTTGGCAACATTTATCTATTTACGTGCGTTCGTTTGTTTTTGTTTACGCTAACGATAACTAACCTAATCTTTGCGAAACGTGTTTGAAAATGTTACATAATGAAAATATGCGTTTTAAAGTCATTTCCATTTTAGTGCAGCGTGTTTAGATGGTTGTATAACGGCAATATAATAAAAAAAAATAGGTATTATCGATAAAACAATTGATGATCATGGAAAAGTGTGACGAGTTTGTGGAAACATTTGTTGACCTGAGTAAAGAACTTTCCACCCCTTTCAAATGCGTACTGTAACTGTCTAAATTCGCGGTAGCATTGCAGAAAATTTGTAAAATGCTGAACAGTGTTAACCAAATGGTAAAAAAAATAATAAGATCTCTTATTAACATTTCAAGGTGTTCTCTTGAATTGACATGTGCACGTACCATGAATATTCCCATAACAGTATATTCAATTCCAATAGTAGTAACTTAAACTATACCAAGTTTTGTGTTACAAAATATGATAAATGCATTGTTTGCATGGATACTATCACTTCGATTTTACCTGAAGAGAGTTTTTTAAACACGAAAACAAAAGCACTAAATAAGGTAATCTGAATGAGTTTTAAGAGATTTCCCATAATTTACCCTTCCCACTATTTACACTTGTTCACTCTGTCCTCCTGAAAAGTGTAAATAAGGGACTTTACTGTACATTAAATTGTCCTTGCAACTCCGAAATAAAATTTAATATAGACTGCACCTACAACAATGACGACTTAAGTTTTAAAATCAGTTTTCCCATTTAAGATGTTTTCCCAGCTAAGAAGTTTGTGGTGTAAAGTCCCATCAAAAACGTCTTAACAGGGTTTTACCGTAATTGCTCCTTGAATGCTATATACATTTGGTTTTTAATTTTGGCCTCTTTGATAGCTCCAAAACAGCTTGCTTAAGGGTGTGGTTCACCTCAGTTTTCAACATCTTTTTTTTTTATTTTTATATTTGTACCAGATATTTTTTTGTTGTTTAATACATAAATTGTGATTAAGTCTTCCTCTTAGGAAATTTTTGTATCACTGATCGTTTTTGCGTAATGAGTCGTGAACGTCAAAATGTGGACTTTTACAGTTTTTAAGTATGCCACTAAAACCAACTGGCATACCAAACTGAAAAAAGTCAAACTATATAGCAATGTTGTAGGCAATGATTTGACCTATGTATATAAAAACAAAAATATATATTTTTGTGTTTATAAAAAATTTTTTTTTTTTTTTAATTTTTATTTTAAAATTCAGAATTTTTTATTAAATACAAAAGTGTATTATTTTTGGTTTTCATGTATGTCAAAACATAGCCTACGCCCTACAACATTGTTATACACTGTGAATTTTGTCGGTTTTGTATGTCAGTTGGTTTTAGTGGCGTACTTAAAACCGTAAAGTGCAAATTTTGACGTTTACTACTCATTACGCAAAAACTATGAAGTTTCCTAAGAGGAAGATTTAATCACAATTTGTCTTGAATAAAAAAAACGTATCTGGTACAAATATAAAAATTAATAAAGACGTTGAAAACTGAGGTGAACCGCGCCCTTAACAACATGAATGCTACATATTTGACAGAACATTTTTTTTTTTGGAAACAATTAAAACTGTCTTCTGAATCAATAAATACGAACATAGGAATTTTTTCTCGATTTGGCAGTAAAAAAAAGTTTATAAAATATGTGTTAAACAATTATGATCCAAAAAAATTGTTTTACGTAATTGTGTGCTGCTTAATATTTTTATATCCAAAGGAACTAAAAGTTTAATTTTTCTTAAGTTTTTTACTTAGTGTTTTTTTTAATACATTACTAAATAAAATAATTTTAACAAAGGTTCTCCAATGGTTAATTTTAAGCTTACAGACATTTATTTACGTTTTTTACTCCAAATTTGGCTGATTTTACATATACTGCAGAGTCAGGGGATACCAACTTCTGAATCAAGGAATACTGTATTGGGTTTTTGGCTTCTAGATCACTGATTATTTGCACAGCCTTTTTTAAAAATATATTTAAAATACCACTTCTGCAGTTTTATTCGTACACATTTTAGGACAACAAGGTAGGTTAGGAAATTCATCCAGTATAGATACATTTCGTGATTTAAAAAATTATTCGCCTCTTGATTATATTTAACAAGAAATTATGTTAAAAGTACCGAATCCCGGGTGTTGTCCCTTAAGCATGTAAAACACCCCTATTTTTTTCTTCAAAAAACATGTTTTAAAACTTGGGAGGCTATCATACAAGAGACAATTTTATGTAATTTACTCAAATTCTGTTATTACTGCCTACTACTGTATATCTAAATATATCTAAATATAGCTAAAATATTATTAAATGGGTTATTGTTAAAAGTAGGGTGGTGAGCGACTGGGAAAAGTCAGGGAAAAGTATATACCAATTTTATAGTACCATAATATTTTTTCGTACCGATATTGTAGTTTTGTGAACAGTGGATGTGACGCGTGGTACCAGTTTTTCGTCTCAAATACGATTTTTTAGGCGTTTTGTACCAGAATTTTCAGAGGTTCCCGCCAGTGTTGCCAGACCAATGGTTTAGCTGACAATGTGTTGTGATGTTTTCAAGTTTCACAGTGGTAAAAAAATACTCTCTCGTGATGTTTCTTGCGTACCGTTTGCAAAATGTCGTAAATTTTAATGAATTCTTAGTTAATAACATTGGTTTTAAACAGTTGTCTTTTTCCCCAAGAGTTCGTAGTAGAAATTGAAGGCGTGGACTTGGCAACATTGGATTCTCAGTTCGCTTTTGTTCTTAACATGCGGCATGCTGATACGTTTGTAATCGTTGTCAGTTGTTTATTGTTTACTTGGCGTGGCGCTAATATTATTTTCTATGCTTCGTGCGAGTGTTAATATCTTCTCATCATGTCTGAAGTCCGTGGATTTACATTTAAATTGTATTTTATCTACCGTACCGCGTAATGGCGGAACACGCCTGTACTTTTTGGCTCGTGCAGTGACAAAGGTGTGTTAAAAAGTTACAGCATAACGTGATCTCGTGTGTGTTTATGAAAATGATTAAGTGCAGTAATAATATCTGGAAATGTATGTACAATGTGTGATATTTCCACAACATAATTAATTGAGGGAAATCAGTCATAAAAAGAAGAAAGATTGTATTGGTCAATAGATCCTACTACTGTTAAATGAATTGCGAAGATCCTAGTGATAACTCTGCAAAGTGCAATTTGTGCAATGTTAATTTTTCTTTAAGCAACATGGGCCGGCGTTCCAATATGAGCCACATTGAAGGCAGAAAACCCTTAGTAGGCTGGGAGGTTAAACTGTGAATGTAGGCCTAGGTGTTTTTTTTTTCTTTTTCAAGTCTGTACCATGTGAAACAATAATGTTTGCAGATTAGTATCACAGCAAAGAAACTTCAGTTGCAGCGAGAGAAGATAGGTTTTTACATCACATTTGGTCTTGAGTTGTATTTAATGGATGAAATGAGTTAATTACTAGAGGGGAAGAAAGTTGATTTGTTTCGACGAATCATTGAACAAAGTTTCTCAAAAACATCAAGTGCACATTACAGTATGTTTTGTGATTCAAAGAATTATGGTGTAGTGACCAGGTATTACACATCTGTTTTTAGACAACTTATTAATTGCTTTTAATTCTGGTATCGAGAGCTTTTCTCTCCATCTCAACAACAGTATTTTAAAAGTGGAAAGTGAATTGACATAAGTGAAAATTGTTGTATATGAATATTCCCAGGACTTAGTTGCTTTGTAAATAATGAAGATATGATATAATTTCTGCAAGGTGCAGTTGTGTTGATATGTAGTGCTCAGCTTCAGAAAAAAAAGATAATTAAGTATCACTACTAATCGTTTACTGGCCAAACTATTGATTTTAGACACATAGTTTATGGTGAAAAGTGTTTCTACAGACATAAGTAGTCCTACGTAATTTTTTTGTTAGGTTAGGTTGGTTTAAGTTGTGTTATGTTATGGTAGTTTAAGTTAAATTAGGTTACAAACATTAAATTTGGTTCCCTAACGTAAATTAGGCAACGTAACAAAAAATTTTACGTAATTTTACGTAATTTGTTACCTGACCTAACAACCTAACCTAACAAAATTTTTTTTTTACGTAGCACTTCTTATAACATTCCTAATAACAGTTTAACGTTACTTATAACGTTCCTAAAACAGTTTCCATGATTAAGCTGTATGTCTAAAATCAATAGTTTGGTTGGTATACAATGAGTAGCAATTCTTAATATTAACCCAAAAAAAATGGTGGCTCGATTATGTATCCTTGTTAATTTTATTGATATTTTGTTGGTCAGGGAAATATGAGCAGCTGACTTAGAAAAGTCAGGGATTTTTTTTACAGGTTTTGCTAACCACCCTGTAAAAGTGACTTTTAAAAAGAAACATTTAATTTCAAAAACTAAATTCTGTCACCAGCTGTCGTGGAAATAAATATAGCCAATATTAATTTCCTACTTCAGTAATAGCACACACCAATTAAGCACTAGATTTGTATCACTAGATTTCATTGCTAATTCCAGCTAATAGTGTTATATCACAAAGGAAGTGTAACTGAATACTTGCTGTAATGGCAATGAAACTGCGCAAATAGTGCTCTGTAATTGGGGTTTTCACACAACACGTGTCGTAACCAAATGGTGGTAATTCTGTTAGCCAGGGCAAAATAAACTTTCTGTGAAGCAATATAGCATGTCAAGTAGTGTGCTACTGCTAGTTTGGGTTAAAACCTATAGGTGTTTTTGAATGTTACTAGTTAAAATGGATTTTCTGGGATGGATTTAGAAGTTTGATGTGCAAAATTCATATTTAGTGGAACCAAAATGACAGAAGTCATAAAGGTTTACAGAATCCACAAGAAAAGCAATGTTTAAACGATAATGAAAATAAAATTTCTTTAAATAGTAGAGTATTTTGAACTTCTCGATTAGTATGGTTTTGAAATATGTAATACAGTACTCATTTACAGAAAAGCTAGACACGTCTGTGTTAAAGTACTAAAAATTCCTATGCAGTATTGAGTTTTGCTTGGGTGAGCAGTTAAAATGCAGTTTAATTACGCTTACAGTATTTAACAAAATGGTAACAAAATAATGAGTAAATAGGGTAATATGGTAACTTTAGTGTATTAGTAAGTACATTTTTAAAAGAACTGTTGCCACAATTAACGGAATATTTCACCAATATATTAATATTGTAGCACTCTTCAGTACAAAATTTTGTAGGCAGGGTGTGAATGCAACAGTGTGTTTTGTATAGTTTGCAGACTTCATGTAGTTTTTTTATTCTGTACAAATGTTGATGTTAATGGAATGTTTCTGACTACGTCTGTAAACATCTAAGTACCAGACGCATATTTTTTTTCCTCAAAAATTGGCGCAGCCAAAGTGGGAGTCCACATTATATTTGAGTGTGCGGCACATGGTGACAATTAGGACAAGAATAAAAGTAAAGAATTCATTAAGTTGAACAAAATACTGTTTATGCAAAGAAAATAGTAAAATTTTGAAAACTCCTATTCAGTAGTAAATACAGTAGATTTATGTCTTCTAAAACATGGAATTAAATACATTATATATAGGTACACAATGAAAGTACTCCAAACACCCAAACACAGCTCACTCATTTTTTCCAGAAATCGGAACTAACTAAAGTGGGGTGCACTTCTTACATGGATCCAAAACACAGGGCAACAGTATGTCTGGAGGCTGATCTCGAGTGAATTACCAACCCCTCGCACAAGAGCACACACAAATTTTTTTGGCAGCATGTATATAAGGAAAAATAATTTTAAAAAAAGGCTTATTATCTTTCAGTTTATCAATACTGAAGATTATCAATTATTTTATCTTTTGCCATGGACGGAAAAGTAGAGTTGATGAAAGAAGCAAAAGAAAATAGCAGGAACTAAGTGGTAGGGCAAGACAAAATCAGATGTCACTTCTGTCAACAGTCATCTGCAGAGAACCTGCTGCTTTGGAATTGTAAAGTAATCAACTGTGGTTAAAAATGTCACAGTTATGTTGTTTACAAAGTGACTTAAAAGATCACAAATATCTTATAAGGTACTTATTGTCTTTATATTTTACTAAAAGATATTTTATCCTAAGTTTCCTATTAAAAAAAAACAAGTGTGCGAGTGGTATGTGAGTGTTCAGAGTAGTTATCTTCATAGTAAAGTAACGTCTAGGTAGCAATTGCAGTCCTAGCTACATTCAACCAGACATTTAAAAAATTTATGCTGCATTGTTGCAATTTTATTTTAGACGACTTCAAAACTAAGTTTCTAATAACATTTTCATTTACTTAGATTTTGGGTACACTGCGCTAGCAGGTTTTACTTATGTGTTTTAGTTTTGGAATTAATAGTTATTGTTAATTTTGTAAATTGATTGCATTAAAAAAAATTTGGAAATTATTACTGGCTTGGTTGTTGCTGTCTCAAGGTAAAACAGGTAAGTGTTGTTTTAGTTAAGTGTGTATGTTTTATTTAGCCAGCATTTAATGAAGAATGCAATGTCTACACCAGCCACACTCCTCAGTCCAGTCCGTCACGCAAGTTCCAGGAACAGTGGTGTTTCATCCTCTGCTTGTTGAGTTTTCTGCAGTTGCTGTAAAGATCATTTTTTGTTCCACACCACAATTTGTTTTCTGTTGTGTGTTACTAGCTAAAGAAGTAATCAATATTTCTTCTGAACAATCTTTTCATCTATATTTTACCTTGTGCAGTTGCGTCATGTATCATATAGGGATGAGTGTAGCGTTTTTCATGATTATGTGAAAGTTACACAAAAAAAAATATTTTTAGAGGGATAGTGTAAACCAAGGTGGGTAGGTGGGTACATAGGATCACTTTTCAAAGCACTACGTATTTTAAAGAGCCTTTTTATAGCCTTTTTAAAATTAATATATTGAGGAGTAATGTATAGTATTAACATTTTGGCCGATATTTCCAAATTTAAACACCTTAATTTTGCTTGTCCCTATATTTTATTTATGAAGTTACACTTTTTTTCTCTTTTACACAATCAGTACAAATCATTACAGTATAGCATCAGCTTAGTTAACATTATTCTTGTTGCTAACATTCCTTCATTTTGGAGCAGTTTATTAGGCGTATTTTAATAATTTGAGTATTTTCATGAAGTAAGTATAAGTAGTGATACAGTCTAGATGTCCACTTTTTAGGAATTTCTGAATTGCAGAAATTGTGAGCAATTGTAATAATTTTTTGTTTGCTTTGCTTTGAGGGCAGATTCGTATGGGAGCGCGTGAACATGAGCAGCCGTGAACAATGTGAAGTTTCATGGAGCTGATTGCATCAATATTTAATCTCGTTCAATAGTAATACAGTACAAAGTAAAATCACTGCATATATGTACTGAGAAATTTCATGAAATTTTTAAAATTAAAGTCCATTGAATAACACATTGCTGAATGAAGCTGTGTTGTGTAGCATGTGCATGAGTAAATTCTGTTCCATCATGACCTGGTGGATGATGGGGGTATCCAGTTTAAAGCGTAGTTGCAGACTTAGGAACTAGGATGTAATGTTTCACTTCATCAGGAGAATGCACCACTGTGCGTTATCACTGTTATCAGGTAATTCTTTTACATAGATATAGAATGCAGTGGTGTTCAGTATTTTTAGAGTTAATGGAAAGATTTTTCAGTTCAATTGTTCCTTACCATAGTAAAAAGTTTGATGAGTTCAGTGCACTGTAAGGCACATGTATTTTAGTGTGGTCATAAACATTTTACATGATTGGTTCTATTGTGATTAGGGTTGCCAACTATTACGGAATTTCCGTACTTACTGCGGATTTATTTAACGAATTACGGAACTACAGAAATGCCACTGCTTTATTACTGAAAAGAGACTTTGTGATGAACGGCAACAGAAAAATTAAGTTTCTAGTGTGCGTTTATGAGACTGCAGTTCATAAACATCATGTGATTGTGCAAATAACAGAAATAGTCAAGTGCTCGTGTCCTGATAAAAGCGGTGAACTAATTCTCATGGTTTCACATAAGTAGAATCGCGTAATAGCGAACACGGAAAATAGCGAAAACACTGTTATAGTGAAGTCTTTTTTGAGGAACCGTCAAAAAATCGCAAAAAAATTCCATGAATAATGTGAATTTTATGAGTACAAACATGTATGGTGTGTCGTGCGAAGCAGGATTGCAGCGAGATTCGTGACCAAGTGAAGCAGGCTTGCGGCGATGTACATGACCTTGTGAAGTAGGTATTTATCTTGACAGCTGGATGTAGAGATTACCTCCACCCCTCGCGCCGACCCTTCGCGCCACAGACACTCCCCCCTCCCCCATGATAGTACGCTGGCACTGTCATGTGGGTCATGTTTCTGCCTGGACATCTCGCCCCCCCCCCTCCCCCCCAAACACA
>PNEQ01000780.1:16237-45604 GCA_003012365.1 Medauroidea extradentata
CTCTGTCGCTTGGGCCTAGATCCTGTGTATGGTTAACGAGAAAACGGTTGCTCGGATAATCGTACAAATGAGAGAGTTCAATAAGAATACATGTTTCTCTCCTTCCCTCAACCTGATTGTACATAAAAAACCACAGCCAGCCAGCAACATGTGAACGGAGTGGGAAGGGGAGGGAGATAAAAAGATGAAGGCTCCGATGCAGACATTGTTGTCAGGCGCTCCTAAAAAGCTGCCGCTCAGCTCAGATGCCGACACGGCTATTTGGAACAAGAACTGCGTGTTCTGACTAAATAACGGCGGATATATGCTGTTTCTGCACTAAGAATAATTGCCGCCGGCTGTGCTATACCTCGAGTCTCATACACACACACAACCAAGTATACAGAAGAAATGCCTCTGGGAGAACTACTTGTGCTTATCTCTGCCTAGCTTGCTGCAGCTGGTATTTTATTCTGTAGACCTTCAGCTTCTTGAGATAAGCAGCAATAAACAGCAATAAATCCTTGCGGGCTGGCCGTTGCATTGTTAAAGTATAGTACACACCGTCAGGAAAAGCGTGGGAACAAGAGTAAGTCACATTTTATTTTGTCTTGGAAGGAGTCTGTTTGGTCAGCTGAAGGGGGGGAAAGAAAAATGTAAGTAAAAAAAAATCACGGGGGTGGGCCGTGTGTGAAAATGAGCATGTCTAGCTTTAGCACTGCTTTTCAACAAACTGTCAATCTAAATTTGGTAGCGCTCACGTAGGTCAGACATGTTTTCTGTCGGCACACTGCCAGAATAAAATCACAAACTTGTGACCTTGCTCAAAGTCAGTGCCTACACGTGCGCCCACTTCTGTAACTACTAATTGTCTTCGAACTTAACTTCATACTGCCGCTAAACACAGTTCATGACTAGTGAGCCAAAATAAAACGGCTACCAATGTTGGCGTCGCTTATTTTTGCTGGCAAATACACTAGCATTACCTGTCCAATGGACAAGTGAACTATTACGTTCACCTGTCCAAGCTGATTTTTATATGTCTCTGTCATGCACCCAAATTATTCGACGTGTGCCACAGTGTGAAAGGGCACACGGAATTATCATCTGACATGCATGCTAAAATAAATAAATAAATTGCTACACTCGTCAAACTGATTACATTAGTCTGCAGCGGCCAGCAGTGTAATTATGTTGACTACCGACGCGTGTACTCTTGCAGCGCGCCCGCATGGACGAGACACCGTTGAGGCGGTCCAGCGATTGATAGCCATACTTACATGATGCGGCGAAGTTTTTGGCCCGTTTTGACTTAGTGAATAGTTGCACCCAAACTTGTTGGGTATCATTGTAACCAGGTTATACTTACCTGTTAAAATAAACCTATACTTCATTAAAATAACGTACTATTTCGTAATTAAATAATATTAATTACCGTTTTAATTAAATTTTTGGATTTAGCGGTCTGAATCTGCCAAACTCGGCTATAGCGAAATTCGAACCCAGAACCGTGAAAATTTGCTATAACGAGACTCTACTTATAGGATTGTGTTTTTGTGTGTAGTACAATAAAATTACATAGTACATATTCTCGGACTTTTTGTTTTTTGGCTGTACATGACACAATTTCGGTACATTAGGTTGGCTAACCTGTATTGTTTCTTTTTCTCTCTTGCAAGCAATTTTTTTACATCAAAGAGTGTTTGTCTTGTCTAGATATGTGAAATGTCTTAGTTCTTTGGAATGCATGTCTTTTGTGTCAACACACTTTTCACCATTACATTTATCTACCTCATTTGTTATTCGCATGTGTTCTTCAGTTGTACTAACAGAATTTTTAGGCTGCAACGTTTTTACAGCAATAATTTTAAATCTTTTCTGGTGCTTAAAAATGTAAATAAGCCACGTGTAAAAAAATTTTCTTACAACAAAACGGGGAAACCTAAGGTTTTGATCACGTCGTTAATCGGGTCGAGGTAGAATGTTTGCAAGAAATAGGGAAAATTCCTACAAATAGTTTCTAATATTTAACTGATTCTTCCAAATTATCTCAGCACTAAATGCAGCCAAGCAAAGCAATGGCTCCGTGAACATTGTACTTTTGAAATTACAGTATTCAGATTTTAAAATGCCATATTTTGAAACTCTGCTGTAAACCTTGAGAATGCCTTTTTATTGGGTAACCCATTTTTGACATAGCCGTACTTGTTTTGATTAGCCACCGCCCACCAGGCACTATTGTGTATAGTGGAATTTTTCACTGACTTGAAAAACTGTTAATATTTAGCAAACCCGGTTACGTAAAAGTTATCTCAGTAAATTAGCCTGTTGTTTAGGCATGCGTGGTTGTAAATTTATTTGTTAGTCAACAACTAAGATTTCACTGGTGTTGATTTTAAAGGAGTGAAGACAGTAAGGTACGTATTAGTAGCTCTCACACATTGTGACGTTTTAATTACAGGTTTATGTTTATGTCAATTTAATTTAAATTGCAGGCTGATAGTAATAAATTCACATTAATGTTTCAGATATGGTATAGAATCATAAGTTTAGGTTTGAAAAGTCCGTTAAATGAAGTTTGAATGCATTAAAAAGTGAACATAGCAAGCGAATAGCTGGAACGCCTTTAACACTTTCGTTACTGGACTGGAATTAATAACTGTTTTGAAGGTTGCTGGGCATATTTTAAGTATTTTAGAGTTTTACTAAAAAACAATGAAGAAGGTTACAAAATATTGGGTTACAGTAAGTTAAAGTTCAATGTTTGTGCTTTAATATATGTACAAAATTATAAGTGTAATTAAAATATAAATTGATAAAAGTTTTAGACGTATCTCTTTTTTTTTTTATAAATAGATAATTGAACCAAGACATGATACAAGCTAAAAAATTTCAAAATTTGATCTAATTGCTACATATCAGTTTTTATCATCAAAAAAGTTTCCTAGACATATTTAGTTGTTGTAATAACTGATTCCTCGAGTTTTGAATTTTTTTGAGTAGGAGATATTGGAGTACTTCGGTATTCAAATATACCTACATTATTCACAGATAACAATGAAATAAATAAAAACGTTACAAATATTTCCTGGTGGTAGTATATATTACATAAAATTAGATAAAAATAGTTTCTTTTAGTTTTGCTCACAGTGTTCTTGCACACATTTCACATATCGATTAGAAAAAAAAATATTTCGTAATAGCTTCAATTTGTATAACAATCAAATGTTTCAAGACATTTTGGTTTTCTTTTTATACATTCATTACACTCCTATTTTTGTGCATGACCTGAACTGGTTTATAGCATTGCTACATATATGTCACTCTCGGTGTTTTCTAAAACAAAAGAAAATCAATAATAGTATTTAGACAAACATACAGAAAGATTAATAGATTTTGCTGCTGTAACTTTACAACACTTACAAGTCCCCGAATCTACTTACCTGTACTACTACCTGAATTTTCAGGCACATATTCAGAATCGTCGTCATATTTATCTTCATATTCTGTACCACCTTCATTCCAATCGCGACAAAACTTGCGGTAAACGTCAGAGTCGCGCAAAGCCATTTCTACTCTCTACTTTACATAATGCTGGTGCATTCTAGTGGATACATTTGGAACAAAGCATGAAGGAAATGCTTCACGTGAATTCCGATGCAATCTAACAGTGTGTTTGTGAACTAGAAGAGTAGGAGTTGTTTCCGAGAACTGCTAGCGACGTATTTTGACAGCGATATGGATTTAAAGCAATCTAAAGTTTAAATATGTCATATGACGGGCTTAGCATTTTCGGAGGAAATGCAAAAACCGTCAGTTGACGTTTTTAGCAGTGAAAGTGTTAACAAAACTTGGCACAGACTGGTTATCGAACGTCCTTGTTGCGAGAGTCAGGAAAATAATATAGCAGATAAATTTTTTATTACAAATACATTTTTTCTCTCTATAATTTTTACGTTCCTCGTGAACAGCATTGAGAGCTATGTTGGCGTCTTGCGTCAAGTTTCATGAAACCCCACCCACCCCTCGAATTATTGGCCAGTTACGAGTTCTTTTTATTTAAGTTTTTCTCTATTCATACAGATGCAAAGAAAGAAAGTATGGTATCGTTGTTCATTAAATTAAATACTTTAAAATAAAAACATGACGAAAAATAGGAATTTTCCCTATCAGCCTAGTTCACTCTTTTTAGATGCAAGCACTTCACTTGACGTGGACATTCACTAATCCTGTGACAACCTAGATTTTTTTTTTTTGTTAGTGGCATATTGGAAAAGCTATACAATGTTTGTGTTTGATACAGTTATGTCTTAAATTGTATCTTGAAACCAGATGAATGACAGCTGAGCATATTTGAAACAATATTGGTGAAATGAGCTGTCAATACATACCAAAAATATTTTGTCCTACATTTGTGACGTTAGAGAATATGTACTTTCAGGTTATGATAGATTTTGATACTTTCTGTTACACCTATTGTTTACAAGAAATGTAAATGCGCGATGTCATATATATGTAAAAATATATTTTTAGACTTTGCCTGAAATAATTGAACAATTGATGCAGAAAATGTATAACTTAAGAACAATGCATGTGGGTTGTTTTACTTTGGTGCACTGCTGTCTCGGCAACCACATGGAGTATATATATATATATATGAACAATTAATTTTTTTTGTTTTTAGTAGTAATATTTTCGTTTCTGCGTATTTTTAGTAAGACGTAGGCTTATTTATTCATATCCTTGAGAACAAATGTCATAAGAACTTTAAAGTCCAAAAAAAAAACCACATCATTTATTACAGGATGTCACATTCTGGATAAAGTCAGGGTAGTTGGATTTTACTTGAAATCCTTGAAAAGTCATGGAAATTCCCCAATGATTCAGTAACTTGAAGTAATGTCCTTGTCTGCAATCAGCCAGATTTTGGAAGTATTCCTTTAAAATTATTGTGTGCTGTGTAAAATTGCAAAATCAATCAATTTATGAAAAGATATGGAAATGTGAAATTTTGGCCAAGGAAAATCAGGGAAATTTTGTTACAAATTTGTGCAGCCATCCAGTTTTAGGATGTGTGAGCTGCTTGAGAAAACCTTCCTTTATATTGGTAGGTGCTTTTATTTCTGGAAGTAGCAGGCTCCTTGTTACACTATGGTCAGCAAAGTTCATATTTGATTCCTATTTGCCACAAACATGGGAAGGCATTGACATTGACTCTTTAAGGCCTTAGGTGTACATGCTATAGAATATGAGATGAATGTTTGTGTTCAAATTAAAGCTCCTGTACTGTCAACATTTTCTGTCCAGTTACTTCAAATGAAGTTGGTCAAAGTTCGATAGTAGTAACTTCACAAAAACGTCACTATCCTGGCCATATTAGTTGGAGAAACTTTGATGGCTTTTGTAACTATCCAATATTTCTGAATTAGATGGGTTCTAAAAATTGTGGAATGTTGGGTGGCTTAACTATACACAGTCACACCCTTTGTAAATTGAAATATCATAACCTTCATTCCTGCACTATGATCAGTTGGAACGAAGATATTACTTTAGTTTTAAGGTAAAGAGAAAGCAATTCAATGTAATTTACATTGATGTGCGAGTGGTTTAGTAATTTTTTAAATTTTGGTACTAATATTTGAAATGTAGGACTACTGAGTCTGTGTATTTGTAATTAAAATATGGTACTTACCTGGATATAAGACAATGTTTCATTTTAAAAATCGCTTTGTTGGGGGTCATCTTATTTTCGCATAGCAAAAAGCTTTGAGGTTAATACTTATGAATATTTATTCATATAAAATAGTCCGTAGTTTCTAGGGAAATACATGATATTCTTTGCGAAGACGCATGTTTCGTGGGTATTAAAAGCAAAAGTAACTAAATTACAACCAAAAGTGAGATTAACTTTATCTTTAGTAAACATTTCTTCTGGTAGACTAATGTTACTTTTACTTGATTTATGCGGGTTTATACTTCTAACTCCAAAAATATTTGTACATGAAATTAATATGCGTTAACGTTAGTGCATAAAAATTCACCACAAGCAGCCATCTATGCAGTTTTCGTAGTGTTTTATGCAAAATGGTGGACGGTAGTAAACAAAACATCTTGTAATCTAGGACATGTTTTATTTCTTACGCTCGCTCGCACATATGGCTTGTTCCGTTGTGCGCACAAACGCACGTAAACGTAACAAGTTGTTCCATAATTCTATTCAGGTTCTTGTTGTGGCGTTGACCAACATGGTGTCATATTTGGGAATGTGCCTATGTACACCCAAAAGCAACAAGTAAACATTAAAAATACTTAAATTTTGGCATAACTTTGCCCTTTTTTTATTGGGGACACATTCTGCAGCCTAATGGACAGAGGTTTGCGGTTCAATATCTCAACAGTGGCCAGTTGTACACGGTACTACCACCAATGATCTGATAAACAAGGAGCTTGCTGACCAGGCTGCATGCCTGCACGCCCCTCGAACGTGCTTCTCAAGCCTGAACTTTTGACTTGCCATTGAAGTGAAATTTCAGAATCTTAAACGAGGCAATAGATAAGGAAAAGTTATTTAGAAAAGATGCTTAGAATTTCTCTATAGAATGAATCTAAACACAATACCTGACTTGCCAGTTTGTAGGACTTTTCCGTAAATTGTACTGAAAATGGCTCTTTTACGGAATACGAATTCTTTCATAAATTGTGTGAATTTTGGTTTATTTTATATTTTTTATTTGCCTCATGATGGATTGTTTGCGAACGATTCATTCAAAATGAATGATCGTCCAAATCAAACAAATCGTTGATTAGAACGCACAATACGTTAGGCGCTTACAGAAACTACTTCGGATCCACTCGATAGTGAGTAAATCGGTCGGAAACGTCATCTGATGAAGTTCTACCGGCTTTCAAAATCTCAAAATGTTCAAATCGATCCCGTCGCTGGATCCACGTTGATCTACCCTGCTCTGGAGTAGATCCAGTCACGTGACCAATGAAGTGAGCTGGTGTTGTACTATTATTTTGTGTGCGGATTATGTTATGTTATGATAGTGCACGGAAGGTAATTTAAAACATTATACGTATGCGTGTAGTGACATACATAATGTAATTCTTGCGTGCATGTGGCCGGATACTTGGAAAATTTCTGATACGGAAAATGACAGGTAGAAAACTCTTCCGAAACTAAAAAATATTTATCTTGCAAGTGTTTCGTGATATTTACGCTAGAGATTTCTCATTTGTTATCAAGCCTGACAAAGGAATAAATTTTGCATTTTGTTCCATTTGTAGGTGCGTTATTAATATTGGCCATGACGGAAGAAACGACATAACTGTACATGTGAATAGTGCAAAACACGTTTTAAACATTAAAAGTAGGGAAACAAGTGCAAAACTCTGCGATTATTTTGTAAAGAGTAACAATGCAGGCAATAAAGTAATGCGTGCTGAATGCTTATTCACAAATTTTTTGGTGGAATATAATATTCCACTAAGTGTTTCAGATCATGTCGGTCCATTATTCAGTAGTATGTTTCCAAAATCTTAGGTGGCTAAGAAATATGGCTGTGTGAGAACAAAATCTACAGCCATTATGAGGGAAATGGCAGCTGACATTACAGAAAACTTGGCAAGTGCTTTACAAACTGTACCTTTTTCTATAGCGACAGATGGTAGACTCTGAATTCAAACTCCATCCCATCGTCATAACGTATTTTGAGGAGGGTTTGAACGTAGTTTCGAGACTGCTTTCTTTACCTGTATTGCAAGGAGATGTGACATGTTGAAGTATCGGTAATGTAGTTATCTCAGAACTGGATATTTTCAACATGCCTTTGAGGCATCTGGTAGCATTTTCTGCTGATAATGCACCTGTAATGTTGGGAAACAAAAATAGTGTAGCAGCTGTTTTAAGAGAGAAGCAAGATACTATTGTAGTGATTGGTTGTCATTGCCATTTAATTAATTTAGCAGCAGAGAAAGCAAGTGTTACCCTGCCATGTAACATTAACGATATCCTGATAGATGTATTACCATTTGGAAAAGAGTGCCAAAAGATAAGAAAAACTACAAAAATTTCAAGATTTGCATTCTAAAGAAGCAAGAAAGATAACTCAAGCACATATGTACCTGGTGGTTATCAGTTGGGAAAAGCCTCTGTTTGTTTGTTGAACAGTGGGATCCATTGCTCAGTTTTTCAAAGATGAGGTCACCATAGACAAGCAAAATAAATCACTCGAGAGTTACAGAATTCCCAAAAATAACTCTGGTTGTGTGCCCATCACCCCTGCAACATACACTCGGAGTATTCCAGCATCAGTAGCCTCATCTTCACTAGCTTCATCTTCAGCTGCTTCATCATCAGTAGGTTTTACCAGCAAAACAGTTAGTGAGTTTGGTGCACAGAAGTCTGTCTGTGACCAGGTGAATAAGAAGTCAGCATTCAGACCTACTATCGGTCCTGCTTCTGTAAAGAGATGTTCAGAATATGAGCAAGGTAGGGCTATGTCAAGTAGGCCTATAGTTAAAAAGAAATTGTTGGACACTAAAATTGTACTTAAGAAAAGTGTTGCTTCCCCAGGTATTATAAAAATTTGCTTAAAAATATGAACACAAATCTTTCACGAGAAGAAAAATTGTTTGTATTATAGCTCTATGTTTGTTTTTGCTCCACATAACACCATCTTTTGACAGAGTAAATGTTATTTTACAGTCAGCATCTCCCCGGGCACAAATTTTTAAAGTACTACTCTGTAGTCTTCTGCTAGAAATGTTTTCGATATTGGTTTAAATCAGTTGAAATAAAAAATAAGCCATTGCATAAAGTCAAATATCATCCACTTGAGAGCCGACGACAGAATTCTGACTTGGTTGTAGGTTGTCCGACTTCTAGAATGGTTGACACACTTACGGAAGCTGAGAAAACCATCTTTTTCACAGCAGTTAGAAAATATTTTACAACAGGTTGTAAATAAATCCTAAGTTATTTTTCAATAGGTTTTTGTAGACTGGTTCCCCTTCATACTGCCCTTTAAAGAAAGTGAGTTTACTGACACTGCTGTTGAACTGCAGAAACAGTTTACATCACTTCAAATAGAAGGTATATATTCACTTGTCAATAGAGATAAAAGAATTAATGCAATGTGGACTAGTATTTCAGCTGCATTAGTGTTGATAGAATGCCCAAGTTTGATAGGTTGGCAAAGGTAATGTTGTCAGTGCTTACAATTCGTCACAGCAATGCTGAATGTGAACGTGTGTTTAGTCTGGTAATAAAAAACAGGACGAAATTCAGGTCACAGCTCTGACAAGTGTTTAGAGAGCATGCTGGTGATTAAATGCAATCAAACATAGGTTTGCCATGAAAAGAAGTTTCCAAAAGAATTTTTGCAGAAGGCAAAAAAAAAGCAACTGAATCTTTGTTTAAGAACCAAGTTTATAACCCAAGAAAACTAGTGTAATTTTTTCAAGGCGTATAAAATTGTACATGAGGATATAATGTAAATTTTATATTTATTTGAAAGCATCAACATGTGTGAGTTTATATTCTTGGTTTTTTCTTAATGTACTTTAGTTTTAAGTACATGTATGTGAAATTACATTGTGTAACAAACCCCTTGCTAGAGGTCGCAATTATTAAGCGTTTCAATTGTTTATATTATTTGCCACGACTTGATTACACTATTTTGAGAAATTTTCGTATATTGTACTAATTGGGAATTTCAAAAGGTGGCAAGTCTGCAATAAAAATCTAAATAAGTTGAACCTTAAAACTGACTTCTTTCAAACTCTCACTAGCAGTTAAAATTAAATTAATTTTTTTTTTTATTTTTAATTTTGTGGCTAGTAGCCACTGTTAATGTGTTGGATACCACAGTAGGTATAAATCCTTGAAACAACAAAGATATGATTAACTTGGAACAATTAATTAGTGATACAAGAAAAAAAAATTATCAGTCTAGTTTTTCTATGTAAAAAAATTAAAATTACAATATGATGTAAATAACGTAGCTGAGCTACGTGCCCGAGCACGTCACAGTACCCTGATGGAACAATCCTAAAGCCAGCCAATTCTACCGGAACAGTAACTTTAAATATTGCAGAAAAATTGTATTTACTTTTGCTTATTGAAGTTTTCCTGCTAATTACCCATATTTACTCGAAAACAAGACAACTTTGAACATGACGACCCCTACATTTTTACTTTGGTTTAGAGAAAATAATAATTTGTCCTATACAGTGATTAGCCAGCAAATTTTAAGAGTTACTACTGAATCACACACATTTTTTTTTCATGTTTTTGCATACCTGCCAACTTTTACGATTTTACGCGTAAAATGTACGGTTTTGACACCACCTTTACGGTTTTACAGGATAAAACCTAAATTTTAAGTTTTTTTTTTTTTAAATATAAAATTCATTCACTATAAATTGCGCCATTGTTTACTTTTGAAGCTACCATAGATGTTACTGCAGAGGGGCATCACGCTAACGGGAAAGAAAATGGCTTCTCAACGCTGCATGTCATTGGCTGATTGCATTTATAGGTGGCGCTGAAATCGTCATAAATGAGTCACTCTTTTTCTGGGCGTTGAATGCCATGCTGTGTATTATCTATGTATGGCATTGGGGATGACATGTTTGTATGTAACTATATTAATAGTGTGTACGGAAAAATAATATTGGTAAAATGAGTACTCAAGTTATTAAGACGTATTTACAGACATTTCGAACAGAATATACAGACGAATTTCCGTGTATCGTAAAATCAACCTAAAGGGAGAAGTTTGCATTTTGCAACGTTTGTAGATGCGATGTAAACATTGGTCATGGCAGCAGGAACAATGTGTTTAATCACGTAAAATGGGAAAAACATATAGAAAATGTGAAGGTTGCTTCTAGTACCTCAAAACTGGACAGTTTTTTTTTGTTAAAAGTTCTGATGTTGAAGTCACAAGAGCAGAATTGTACTTGAGGTCTTTTATAGTGTAGCACATTATTCCTATTAGCGTGGCGGACTATGCCGGGCCCGTGTTCAGGAAAATGTTCCCTGATTCACAAGTGGTGAAAAAATGTGTGTGCAGGCGAACAAAGACTACTACAGTTCTCCATGAAATGGCACACCAGGAAGCAGAATATATTATTCAGTGTTTGCAAAGTCGGCCGTTTTCTGTTGCCACTGATGGCAGCAACGATTCAAATGCAAAAACCTACCCAATTGTTGTTACTGTCTGGGATGAGCTGCAGCAGATAGTAAGTACTTTTCTTTCTGTACCGGTTTTGGAAGATAACTCAACTGGAAGAAATATTGGAAGCTTAGTACTTTCAGAATTTGAGCACCCAAAAGTACCTGTTAAGCACTCTTTAGCTTTTGGGCTGATAATGTTTCGGTCATATTAGGCATTAAAAACAGAGTATCTTTAGCACTGAAAGAAAAATAAGAGAATGTGATAATTATTGGCTGCTTGTGACATTTGATTAATGAGTGCTGAGGAAGCTGCTGGATGTTTACCAATTAGAATAGATGATATTATAATTTACGTGGATTATTATTTTGAAAGAAGTTCTAAAAGGAAAGGAAAACTGAAGTCTTTACAGTATTTTCATGGCAAGAAAGCTAGGCAGTTTCTAAAGCATATATGTACGAGATGGCTATCCCTGAACAGAAGGATATCACGGTTTGTGGAAGAGTGGAACCGTTGCTTAGCTTCTTTAAAGAAGAAATCAATCAGCAGACGTCGTCAAGTAGTGTTGGCTGTTCTTCCTTTAAAATTCCCAAACTGAAACCCAGCCAGGAAGAAACAAAAGTGAAAGAACACGATGCTGACCGAGCTGCTTAGCCATATTTGACGAATATCCAAACAAGCAGAACCACTGACAAGAAAGCTAATTTATGCACTAAAAGAATTTCTGAATGGACCGTTCAAGAAAGCATGAAAAAAAAGAAAAAAGAAATCAGGCTTTGGTAAGGAATACAGTTCCAATTGCAGGAGAGATTATGTTCCCAACAGTAGGCCTAAACAGACTGTACAAGCGGAGTGAAGTATTTTGAGTAGGGAAGAAAAGTTGTTTGTTTATGTGTAGTAATTTGAATAAGGCATTTTGTTATTTTGTGCTGAATATTATTCCAGTTTTCGACAAAATCAACACACTTCTTCAGACTGCTGTACCACAAAGTCATGTTTTGAAAGAATTACTAGAAGGATTGCTAAAATTTTAACAAAATTTGTGAAAGCTTCAGTACTTTAAAAGTGGTGTCTCAGTACAAAATCTTGACTATCATTCTGTTCAAAACCAGAAAAGTGATAACGATTTGGTCATTGGGCTTCTTTAATTTGAATATTATGTTTCATTAAGGGCGCTGTCTACCGCAATTTTCATCACCATTTTTTATATTTTTTATTTGTACCAGATATTTTTTTTCTTATTTTAGACACAAAATGTGACTAAATTTTGCTCTTATGAAATTTTTTTATCTCTCATAATTTTCGCGTAATGGTTTGTTAAAGTCATATTTTGCATGTTCCTGTTTTAACGACGACACTAAAACCAACTGATATACCAAACTCATAAAAATCACAGTGGATAAAGACATTGCATGCTACAGTGACATGCTCTTAAAATTAAAGAACAAAAATTATTTGTATTTTAAAAAAAATTCTGAAACTAAAAATAAAAATAAAAAAAATTCAATAATTTTTTTTAAATACAAATACTTTTTATTCTATAATTTTAAGAGCATGTCATTGTAGCCTGCAAAATCTTTATCCACTGTGATTTTTTTGAGATTGTTATATCAGTTGGTTTTAGTATAGTCGTTAAAACGGAAACATGCAAAATATGACTTTAACAAACCATTACGCAAAAACTATGAGAGATAAAAAATTTTTATAAGAGCCAAATTTAGTCACTTTTTGTGTCTAAAATAAGAAAAAAAAAATATTCGGTACAAATAAAAAAAAAGATAATTATGGTAGACCGCACCCTTAAAAGAAATATTTCCAAAATCACTGTAAAACTACAAGACGTTGCGTTAAGGCCATGATCTTTCATTTATTTCTAACAATTGCAAATAACGTGAATATTTTTTAACCAAATGCTTTGAAAAAATTTTAAACTGTGTACAGTCATATGATACACAATTTTGCCAGAGCATTTTTTTTTTAATAGTATACCATTTGCTAGTAAAAAAATATTTTGCTTCATTTTGGTTCATTTTGACAACAAAATGTATGCTATTTAAGGGGCAAAAATCTGTTTGGTGTATCGCAACAGAAAAATTCAGACACAAACGATGATATGTATGTGTTAAAACTTCCAGAATGAATTTTTGATATACAGTATGTATTAACTTGCATTAAATGAAATATTTTTGAAACCACTGCTAAACTAAAGAGCGAGGCCGTAAGACTGCAGAGTGCCATTTCTAATGATTTTGGTAGTATTTTTTAGATCCTAAAAGAAACTGCAACAAATATTGTATAACAGTCACTTAGGTGTATTGTTATTGCTTAAAGCATAATTGTTTTACGGTACAAATTATATAATTTTAGCTAGTTATCAACTTAAAAGAAAATATTTTAGTAAGTAATAAAAATTATATATTTGTTTTAAAAAAATTACCCTTCGTAGTAAAATTAATTTTCAATACATCAAGGCACCTGTAGAACAAAACCTGCAGCCGTTTTGATTTTAAAAATAATATTCAGAAAAAAAGCGTAAATACTAGTAACAGAGGTAAAAACACTGTCAAATTTGTATCACCTAGTATATTTGACAAAGTTGGAAGACGAATATTTGACTAAATGTGACTGTCAAATTTATCCATCAGTAAAGTTGGTCGGTTACTACTGTATCAAGTATGTTTATAAAGACATGTCGCACTGTCAAATTTAATTGGAGCTTGTTTTACCTAACCTATAGGTTTGATTTTGTTTTAGAATGTATAAAATTATGGTACAAATTATTTTAAGTTAATAGCACTCAGTACATATATGATGCAAAATAAACTACCATACTTACCAGCAAATAAGACTGTGTTGCATTATAATATTTACTTTACTTTATGACTACATTTCTGGGTTTTGATTACAAATACATAATTTTGGCATTTCACATCTGTTGATGTAATAACATTATTTTTTTATATTCACAGACTAGTTTATACCCAACAAACAATTTCTGCAGCTCAGAATGCTCTTGTTTTATGTGTTGTCATTATTTTGTTCATAGAAGGTGCTATGTAACTTTCAGTGCGAGATTTTTTGAGACATGGGAATTTCAACACAAACCATTTTCAATGCAAGTGAAGGGAACATTAAATTACTCTCCAAAGTCGTAGCCATACTTAAAAGATTATTTGTTTAAATGGAAACTCTTATCTGCAGCATTTTCACATAATTTTTAAAGTGCTAATTTAATACACATTTCTTTTAAACATTGTGCCAGTTATTGAGAAATATTGGAAATATTCATTGTTGCATTTCATTCAACTTTGCTTATTCCTGTTTTTCCTATTTTCTTCTTCAGTATTAGTGAGAGTTATCCTCGTATGCTTTCGAGCTTGGGTTGAGATCTTCAGTAGTTATTCCTTCAAGTTATATTGCTCTTAATTTCAGCTTCTTTTGTGGTGGCGTGTTGCATACTTTGCAGGCCAAACTCTTTTTCAGGTTTATTTAGGTGATGAGAAAGTGATGACAGCAGAGCCCAGAAAACTTGTTGCACACATCTGTCTTTTGACGCAGATTTTTCAGGTTTCGAGTTGTGATTTTTCCATTGTTCAGAAACTGTTATGTTGTATTTCAGGTCAAACTTACCTGGATGCTACATTTAAATTAAAACATTACAGGTCTCGAAGAATACTATTGTTTTTCAGGTTTTGCAAACTAATTTTACAGCAGAAAGTTCAATAGTGTTATTTTGTAACATTTGTTACTGTTGTTAGGAAGCAGTAATCTCTTTCAGTGGCATTGCCTGAAGTATGTTACAAAACTTTTACATTAGTCATGCTGTTATAAGTTATGTCTTGCAGCATGAAACAGGTTTCTGGACCAGTGGACTAATTTAATTTTTTTGCGTCAAATTATTTTGTGTGCTGTTTAAACACGTTCTCATCAATGCCTCTGCTTTCTCCCCCATTTTGTCGTAGCTAAGGTTTCGCAATCGCGGGTAGTATGACTCATCCTTTGCTTGTCGATACGATAATATCAGAGGCCTGAACACGTGCACGCACAATTGTGGTGGACCTCAGGAGGCAAGTGTGGACACTATTTTTTTATTTATTTGTGCAGTTATTTGAGTTTCCAGTACAGTTCTTTTACAGCTGTGATGGTGTAGTGGTACGTATTAAAGTATTTGTGTTAACATTTCAAAAGCAGCAGTGCCGATTTGATCATTTCAAATTTTAATCATCAAAGTGCGATTGTCATGACTCATGACAAATGGAATATTGTCAGTGCACAGTTGTAATTTTTTCTTATTAGATGATATACTTACTGAAATACAGTAAGTATTTATGTATTTATTTGACTTTGTTGGTCATTTGTATTGTTTATGTAGAATCATAGGTTTTGTTGCAGTACTTACTGTTTGAAATCTTCATTTAAAATTTTAATAAAAATAGCATTTCATAAAGTAGCATGTTAGAACCTCACTGTTACAATCCTTTCAAAATTTACCATTATTTTCATTAAAGTCACGTGCAGTCGTCCCTGATGTGAAAATGGAGTTTTTTTTTAGTCTACTCCATATTTTACACTTTTCCTTATTTTAAACTGTTTTTTTTTCTTAGTTCCTTGCAATTCTTGCACAATACAAATTTCCCTCAATTTACACATTCCTGCATTTTACACAAATTTTTAGTAGATCTTTTGAGTGGTGTAGAAAACTGGTTTGACTGTTTTTGAGATTATAAAAGCTTTAAGGCTCTGTTTGTCACTATATTATTATTATTTTTTTTCCAATTCTTAAAAAAAAGTAAAATCTGTAACTATGCCACAAATTCTATTTACCTTGTGCTACAGTACAGGCATTGCAATTTACCAATTTTAACATATAATTACTCTGCAATCAGTACAAAAAATGTATTGATACTGTTTTGCATTATTTGCCTCACTTAAAGTGCCTAATTACGTATCACCAGGTTAGTTGTCGTGTATGTACTCTACCGCTTGCAGTATAACCACAGATTTAACGTTACTGTTACAAAAAAATTAAAATTTAATATTGTATCTGAAACTGAGCTGCAACACAATCCTGTGTGCAACATTTATTGCTTACAATGTCTATTGTCACATTGTTTTTGCAGGCATATGTGAATATTGTTTATTGGAAATATTTATTTTAACTGAGAAACTTGTTCTGAACACAGTGATACTCTAGAAGGACATAATACACCCTTTTCTTTTATGCAAAACAAAGATTGGTGCTTCGTATTCAGTGAATCTACTCTTGTGTAATGCTGGGTAAGATGCCTGCAAGTCACAAAATAAAAGCAATCACCTAGTAGTAGTAATGAAATTTAAACAAAAAAAAGCTTGGCTGGATTATCAGCAGACGTTCAGATGTAAACCTGTGTTTAAAAACTGAACGTAAATGCAATAAACTGTAATGGAAACTATAAAAACTCCAGAATTTTAGGACAACTAACAGATCCAAGTCCAATAACACATATTCAGAATATGGTCAATGACTACAAGCAAACCGGTAAGACTAGCAAACAAGTTGCCTTCAACGCGAGTTGTGGGAATAACATTTACCTCCAGGGACGGAGAGAATAGCCAAATTTAAAGTTTATTGGGTAGCGCTACTAAGGGACATCTAGTCAAGATAAGCTCAGTGCTCAGCAGCAAAAATTGCAACGAACTTATTTTATTGGACGGTTTTCCTTAAGTTTTACTTTCATGGCCCAATTTTTTTTTTTTTTTTTTTTTTTTTTTTAAATTTCTCAAAATGGGGTTTGTGATAGGTGGTTGTAAAGTAAGTTTCTACTGTATTTACTAAGATGAGCTAAAGACTCATATTAGTGATTTATAGATTATATGTTTCAAGTAAGTTTAGGTAGTCAAATTTACAACATAATATGTTGGGAAGTTTGAGAATATTACTAGTATTTGCTATATGTATGTGCATATATGTAATGATTACTGTAAGTGTAAACATTTGCTTCTGTCTAATCCAATACATCCAATAAAGCGCTTAGAGCGCGATTACGTACATATATGGAGAGATTTTTAAAATGTAATTTGAAATGAACTTAATTGAGGCACTGCTGACTTTTTTTATTATTGACAACTAATGGTAGTTTAAAATGGCAAGTGTTCCGGAATGTTGTTTGGTATGTATCGTTTGCTGTTTTCTGATAGTTTTTATGTACCTAACTGTGTGTACCCCCAACCAATTAGTGTTATAAATAAGTCATAGTACACCATAAATATTTGATAACTGTGTTGTAAATATTATAAATATATATCATAGCAAGTTAATGGCCATGACTAATTTAGATCTAATAGTTTAATTGAAAGCGTTGAAATACAGAAGAATACAACTATACGAAGAATCAATTGTTGCAGAAATACTTTGTAATTATTGACTCAACGTAATAGGCCTACAGTGGTTTCTCTATTTATAGTGTCTCAGAGGACTAACTAAAGTTACAATACATGGGAACTTTAAATATAAGTGATCTTAAAACTAAGACAAATAACAGAAAAGAATATTATTCCATTTACGCACATGGTTCAATTTTTTCTAGGTCTCCCAGTTTAACTTTGTAATGGGTAACCTTTGGAAAGTACTACCATGTCTTAGGGGTGTGATGCCTGGTATTCAGTTCATAGTGGTTAGACATTCCTATGGTATCAATGAGATCTTGGTGACTAGTATCTGGTTAATATGCTTGAGCCATAAGGTCGACACATGCTAGTAACACATGGTTTGTGTATGTAGATAGTCGTCCTGGCTGGCAACAGCTGCCCAGTATGAAAGCTGTTATGTGTCCATGTGGGTGTATTCCACCTTGAGAAAGTTATGAAGTGGACTTTGCACTCTGCACTCAGCAGGGTGGAGACAGCACTCTATCTTTGACAGCACTCAACTGAACATATTGTTGTACATGTTTACCTGTGAGATCGTCTTGTCCTGTAACAGGCTCCTATAAGAAAAATACTTAAGATCTAGGAAATGGAGATAAACATACTCTCATGTTTTTTTTTGTATCGGAGCAAATTTTTGAAAGGAATGTACAAATGTATGCATTACATGTTTGTGCATATTAGGTTTTTCAGTTGCAATATTTAATATTCTGATTTCAATACAGATGATTTCAGAAGTTATTTTTAATATTATGACATTCGTATGAAAAATTTAAAATCCTACTGTCAAACTGTTATTTACTTGGATTTACTGTACTTTTGAATAACAAATATTCAATTCATTTTGAGGTAGAGTTCAGCCCACCTCAGTAGGCCGTATATAGTAGTTTTTATACTATATTTATTTGGTACAGTACTTGTTTTCCATGGTACAGTAGTCAGATTTTATGAATACCTCAGTTTTATGAAATCATTCTCCAGAACTGTGATAGTTTGTAAAATGGAGCTCTATAATTCATCAGAAAGAAACAATTTTATAAATTTCTTCAAAATTGTGAAAATTACCCAAGATATAAATGTTACAATTTTCTGAAATAATGTAATGACATCATTGTTCTGAATTTTGTACAGTAATTGGACAGATATTTGGGAACTTACGGCAGACATGCTTTCACTGGCCTCATCGCATGTAACTGCAAGATGCTCAACTGGCATCAGTTGTGTAGGTTGCAAGGTATCCTAGTAGTATTGAAGGTGTTATATCATTGTCCAAAAGCTGATGTATCAGACCTTGTAATTGTGCAGGTGAAAGCTGACAGGTTCTTATCCAGACTTAAATATTTCTTTTAATGTGATCTCACGTGTCAGGATTAAGGCTGGGTCTGCATCACACCTCTGTTGTGGGACGAAGTATTCTGAGAGGGTTTTTTTTCTTCTTTTCATATACAGACTCAATGCGGTCTGCCGTGCGTCTGGAGTGTTAGCAAAACATGTATTTTGCACTTAAAACTATTACAAGTCGTATTGTTAATGTGACTACTACACGGAGCACTAAGCGGCCTTAAAGCCAGATAGGAAGGGTACAGTGAGTGCAGCCCCTAACTATATTGGTGACTAGCTATGTTACTAAAGTTTGCTGGTACATATAAACACAGCATAGTTAACAGATTTTTAGACGTTTCAGTTCTGTGTTGAGGTATTAACGGCACGGTCTATCACTATTTTCATCACCATGTTTTCATTTTTACCAGATTTTTTAAAATCTTATTTTAGACACAAAATATGACTAAATTTGGCTGTTATGAAATTTTTTTATCTCTCATTTATTTGCATAATGGCTTGTTAAAGTAAAAATTTGATTGTTTCCATTTTAAGGACTACACTAAAACAGACTTGACATACCAAACAGAAAACATTAACAGTAGATAAAGACATCGCAGGCTACAATGACACTTCTATAAAAACCAAGAATAAATTTTTTTTTGTATTGAAATAAAAATTCTGAAATTTAAAATAATTTTAAAAAATTCAATAAATTTTGCGTAAAGAAATAATGTATTTCGTGGTTTAACATAGCTGAATTTGTAGCCTATCATATCGTTATTCACTATGAATTTTTTCAGTTTGGTAAGTTAGTTGATTTTAGTGTCATTCTTAAAATGGAAACATGCAAATTTTGGCTTTAACGAGCCATTACGCAAACCCTATGCAAGATAAAAAAAATTTAAGAGAAAAAAAAATCACATTTTGTGTCAAAAACAAGAAAAAAAGACTGGTACAAATATAATAAAAATAAAAACGTGGTGATGAAAATAGCGGTAGACCGCGACGTTAACGTATTGTTAGGTATGATTTTAATAGCTGATTGGGGACTGACATTTTTGTAGGGAACATCATGTTTAAAAATGCCTTTGTACGTAGATACAGGTAGCAACCTATATACACTGTATTTGTATTTGGCACTGCCTGGGTCCCACAAGTGTGAGTCGAGTGGGTACAGAGCCAGGTGTGGAGCTGAATTTGTGCTGCCTACCTTGAAATAAACACTTAATGTTTTTTGACAGAGCTCGTAACAACATGCTAGGCTGTGCAAACTGTAGACAAAGTAAAGGCAAAGTTTGATTCACATTCTCACTCAGGGTGTCCAGTGACCGGGAAAAGAGGGAAACGCACGGGACCTTTACTTATGCCGGGAAATGTATGGAAATGGTATATAATTCATAAAAATTCCAGGAACTATCCACCGATGTTTTACCCATTATGAACTTAATTTGTTGTCCCGTGTTCTAAAGGTCATAGTGTAATTTAGCTACTTTCGTCCTAATCGGCTACATCCGGACTGAACGAAAGTCTCTGCATGCGCCAACACTTCAAAGCGCCGCAGATGTGTGGATTCACAGTCTCACATTTTCAGCACTTTCGAAAGGGTATGAGGTTAGGTATGGCAATTATAAACAGCAAAGTTCTTCAAAACGTAACCCGAGTAAATTTACCTGTTTTGGATGTCCGCCCGACAGCCACCCGAGCAGGGTATGCAGCAGTTACCAAATGAAAGTCTCAATTTGTAGTAAAAAAAAAGTAGATAGACAATCAAAACACAACAGGTGTTTTCGAAAACTCACCCTCTTGAGTAGGGTAGGTTATCTCAGTCACGTGACCGGCTTTTGTTAAAGAAGTTTTATTAAGAATGCGCGTAATGCTTTTGAGGGAAAGTGAAAAGTTTATTGAGAAGCAGTCAGTTGAAATTCGAACACAGATTGTCATCTGGAAAATTTTGAACATCATAAACGTGAAATTTTGTCTGACTTACCATATTCTAGTGAATTTTTGTAAGCGTAGCTAAATAGCTCCAATCTGAGAGGTTTGGCTGGTTCAGTGACTGGCCAATAATTCATAGATGGGCAGGGGCTTCCAAAAGTTCTCAATAGATGGCAGTACTGTCATACTCCAGGGCATTTACGTGAAACTGAAAAGCAATTAATAAAAAAATGGATTTGTTTTTTCCATTATACGATGTGACGCTCTTTCACCTAATGATAGTTACGTTTGATCTAATTAATCCTGTGGGTTGCATCCACGCAATTAACTCGTGTAGATTCACACTTTGGTCGCAAGAGAACTGCACTTTGTAATGTAACGAGTTATTCTTACAAGTACAACATAAGTTAATTTTGCAAGTAAAAAATAATGCATTTGGCAAATATAGAATTGTTGAATTGAGAAATACTTATCTACCCATAAGATAAGAAAGTTACAAAGTTATAAAATTGCAACGACGCCTATCAAGGTTGTCCATTTTCATTCTCATTTCATTCTCATTGTAAACGTATCTAGATAGATAAGTACTGCAGCATTCTAACTGTGACTCTGAAGCATACAGTATTGTGTAACAATTTAAAAAAAAAACTATGTAATTAAATTAAAATTAGTACTAAATACTCTCTTTTCTTTGTTTCACATTAAGTTTATTTTCGGTGGAAGATGTGTGAATTGGGAGGAATAGTTGCTCTGCAAAATTGGAGTTAGCTACTATGCATAAAAAATCAAGTTAATTTTTTTTTTAGTTATAAACTGAAACGCCACACCACTTAACTTTATCTTGGAAACTAACTTAGTCATTACTTGAATTTTCATGAAATTAGTTTAATTTGGCTGTTAATTTAGCTAGGTTATGTTTGTTCTTCTTTTGACAGTTGTAATAGAATGAAGTTGTACTGTGGTTAAAAGAAGTGCAATGCTAGTTTTTAACCATCGGTTTCTTTAAGTTAATTATTGATAAAAGATTTCGAAGTTAAGTGAAGTGTATGGCTAAGTGTGTTGCAGGGGCTGTCTATCCCAGAGCCTTAGAAGCAAGTGTAGATATTCATGTTTTTAGGTTTATGAAGTAGGGCTCAGTACCTGTCGTACCTGTGTGCTGTATATTCCACCACTAACTTGTTTTGATCATTTGGTGCAGCCAAGGAACTTTTAAGCTTTTTTTCTTGGCACCTTGAAAACTATGAACGGATAAGCATTGTCATGACCAAAAAAAAAAAAAAAAACACTGAAGCACTTCATAGGTTTTTTTTCTCCCACATTTTTAAACTTGAGTCCCACCGCTTATAATTTTACATGTCCCTAACCTTGCTATAGCCAGGGGTCTGATTGAAGAAGTCAGCACTCTTAAATGTGCTCTTGTTTTATTTGTCTAGAAGTTTTTAAACTATATATTTTAACTGTAGTGTAACCAAAAATGATGGTTGGTATTGAGATACCTAAGACATTGTTTGTAACACTCAATTGTCTGGGGTAGCACACAGTTCATTAAATTGTTAATGTATAGTGAAGACAATTGTGGATGCTACAGTAGAATCCTGTTTTAACATTTATACTGTGTGTATGATCTTTGTTAGCATTCTTTTCTGGTTCCAGTAAAGTCGTATTTTGTACAAATTAGTTAGGAAATCCTGGTTTAATTTTCGTGGAAGGATTCCAGAATTTTTCTTGCAGGAAACATGGTAGATACGGTAAAATCCTGTAATTTAATAATAATAATAATTATTATTAAAGTGGGTGTCAAATCTTATTGAATTTTCCGTATATGAATCATTACATTATTTTAATTGAATTTACTAAAAGGTTTTTGATTGTAGCATTATAATTTCTCAAATCCTTTAATTTTTAGTTATATTGTATACATTTAACATATGCATTGCTTGATGACTGAAACGACTTTAATTCTAGTTGTGATTTAAACTTACTGCACTGAGATTTAAAAATATCTCTGCCAATTATGTCCACATGATGTAAATAGAGCAGCTTTAAATACACATTTTAATTAAATGTTCTGTATAAGCTGAAACAAACATGAAAACTGGTAATTCCAACGTGATTGTGATGCCCAACCTTAACCAGGAAAACTTGAAAGGATTAAGTTATTAATTTGCATGCAAATAAATGTGAAAAATTAATAATCTTCCTGAGTAGGAAACTTTGTGAGAGTTTGGCTGTTTTACTGGTGACTGGTGTTCTCAGATGCTCCAAATTTACTGTTAGTGCATTCTACTGATGATCCATATTTACCTTCCATCATTAATTCTCACCATCACCTGCTGTTCCCACCTTGATATAATTTTAAAACGGTTTAGGTTCGCTTACCAAGTAATTGTTACAACAGGGTTCTACTGTAATAAATGTCTTTCTTTGAGATTGAATTTATGAAATGCAGCACAAACAGGACATATATTGTGGTGAAAGATACGTAAATTTAATTTTGGTTACTCATTAAAATTCTGGTAGTCATTGAGTGGCAACTGCCACTTTGAAATTGTTTCTTACATAGCTAAGCAGATAAATTTTTCTGTATTCCCAGGTTATATTTTCTTTTATTTTACATTTGTTTTCTCTGTCTATATTCATAACCTCACACAGCACAACTTTCTTTTTACACTTAATTAGCTGAAAAAAGGGATTCTTTAAAGTGGCAATCTATGTGGCTGGTTTTCTGGTGAAAAGCCGTCTTGTGCAGCATTTTCTGGGGGAAGCTGTGATCTAGCAACTATACGTGAAAAAAATAGTGATGTTATGCACAGGGATCCTTTTTCCTGTGCACAGATGTTGGTTGGATATGTTATAGACCTATTCCTTATTTAACATTCCATGCAGGTGCTTGAAAGGTGGATGACGGAAATGTGGTTGTAACCATTTTTTCCTACTTTACATTTTTGTATGGTGTATAGGGAACACATTGTTTTGAATAGGTGGCAAAGTAGCATCAGAAGTCATTGTGTACAAAGGTATTATTGAAAAATCTTGCAGGTAGTTGGTATTAATGTTTTAACCTACCAATATGATTGTCAGTGAAGTGAGAGTTGAGGTTGTCATTAGAGGGTGCACTTGTTGTTCCTGCCTTCCAAGTTGGTAAGAAATTAGACATGTTTGTCAGTTTTGTTAGTGTTTGCATTGCAATGTTGCCAGATTTGATCCTTCCAGTTCTACAGGCTAATAAAGATTTCAGGATGAAAAAATTATATATACTTGAAGATTACATTTGCAGACATTTTATATTTAATTTCTGGAAGTGGAGATATTTGGTCTTTGACCAGCTTGGCTGCAGATTCTCTTGCATTTGACTTGAGATTAGGTGCAGTGCATGTTTAATTTAGCTGGCCTTTTATGCATTTGATGTATGGTCCCATGTCATTACTTTGATTTATTTATTTTTCTACTGAAGTTGAGTTAACACTAGCAGCTAAGATAGGGCAGTGTAATTGTCACTATACTGTACTTACTTTATATGCTACTTGAGATTTGAACAAGATAGTTTTGCTGCACTTGTACACTAATCTTTTCAGAATGACAAAGTTGGTTCTAGGCCAAGATAAGAAGGAAACTTTTTTCATATCAGTCTTCTTGAAATGCTTTTGCAATAATTATTATAAAACAAAATATTATGTGGGGGTGTAATTATTGAAGCTGTGTACAGTTTTTTTTCTACTTTTCCTGTATGTTTTATGTTTGAGCATGAAGAACTCTTCATTTTGTTTACAAATAAAATACACCACAAAAATTTCCTGTTTGTGACACCTGACAGTTTTGACGTAATTATGAGATGTGTCCGAAAAGCAATGTTAACAACAATTTTGGTAAGATTCTGAATCTGTTACGATGTACAGTAATTACCGTTGTACACATGCAACTTAAATGATCAGCAGCCATTTGTTATTAACCACAGGGGAAAGTGAGGCTTGGTAGATACCAAAGTTACCGACATTGCATTAAATTAATATGCAATCTTCCTTTACGGACACAACTTGTATGCTATTGATAATACATTATAAAAATAAACCCCATTAGACTGCAGAGCATAGTAGTTTTTCAGAAAGAAACTTTTGTTCCTTATGAAAGTTTTTTATGTAGCATAGCTTAATGAACAACGTTGTATTGATTTGTACAGTGTTTTTCTAGAACTTAATTTTTCTCATTCATGCAACATTTTTGGAGGGTTGTAAAGTCATTTTGCTAATGCAGGTTAATGTGGTTTATTATAGAAAGTAATCAGGCTAGTTTTTGTGACTGTTGTCATTGCAGATAAATGAGTTAATTTGCTTTTTTCAAAGGCACATTCTTACTTGATATTACAATATGATTTTCTTTGACTAGTCTTTTCAATACAATGTATGAAATTGTGTGGTCACATTTCTAGAGTTTTTGTTGTTTAAAGTAATGCAGTGAAATTTGTCCCTAGTTATAATACATTTAACTTTAGTGCTAAGGTTTATTTCTGTTACTACTTATCATCTAGTTCTTTACATCGCAGGTGAAGGAGTTGCTAATGTCATTTGGCCAACTGAGGGCGTTCAACCTGGTCAAGGATTCAGCCACCGGACTCAGCAAGGGCTATGCATTCTGCGAGTATGCTGACGTCACAATGACAGATCAGGTAAGCAGCTCAGGATTTTCCTGTGTTAGAATTGAACCTCTTCTATTTCATCAAAAATGTATTAAATTTGCACAAATATTCTATTGTTTTACATACTTAATTGTTCTTTAAAGTTTAATAATGTAAAAAATTCTTTAAAGAACTTACATATTCATGTTTCTCTGTATGAAAAGTGTTGTATATAAAAGAATATTCTTGGTACTTGACTAACAGGGTCAGATGCTCAATGAATTGATTGTTTTGTCAGGCAATCGCTGGCTTGAACGGAATGCAGCTTGGTGACAAGAAGTTGATAGTACAGCGTGCCAGCGTGGGGGCAAAGAATGCCCAGATTGGACAGCAGGCACCTGTGCAAATCCAGGTCCCAGGCCTGACCATGGTTGGAGCAGCTGGGCCAGCTACAGAGGCGAGTACCTTAGGCAATATGCTGTCAATATGTTTCGTGGCCAGAAATGTTTCTTGCGTTATTAGAGAAGACAATTTGTGTTACCCATATCAGACAAGTATAGTACGTATATAGGTATGTGTACTTGTAAGCCAGCATCCATGTTTGTAAAGAAGTACATATAATAGGCAGGTTATTGTTGACTAGACCTCCGATTTTACGAACCCTGGATTTTACGAAATTAGCGCTTTTACTAATATACTCTCGGGAACAGTCAAGAAATCGCAAAAATAAAAAAAGTTAAAACTGATAAATGTGACTGCGCACATTGGAGAGTAACGTTAGGCTTGTGAGCACTACTGTGTTAAAGTTTTGTCTACCTTTCATTTTTTTATAATAAAGCGAAAGCTTACTCTTCGTAAATACTAGTTTCGCGGCCTGCAGGTGACCTCCTACCCCTGCCCCCCACAACCTGGATTATACCTTTACCCCACCTCTACGCACACCCAACCACTGAAAATTACAAGTAACAACATGTATTGTATATTTTTCGAGTTTTGGCAGTTTTTAGCAGTTTATTAAATTTTCCTGGTAAAATTAGTAATTTAGTGTGTTGCAATCTCCTCCAGGTTGTAGGATATCTGGCGCTGATGCTGTGGTCAGATCATCGCCTTAATAGAATTTGTTCGTGATGCAGGTGATTGGGGCACGTTTACCTTCATCTGTTTAGAGTATTGCGCCCACCTAGGCGGGAGGGATCTTTGCTTTCGTTTTATATTTGTCCAGCACAAATTAATATGAACAAAGCCATGCAGCTGATACTGTGCGTACATTTGATCGCTCTCAAATGTTACTCGGGCTGAAGTTAAAATATATTTATTAGTGTGTAATGACAGAGAGAGCTTTAAATATTGCTTGCTTCACAGTGTCTAGTCTATTTTATGTTTTGTGTAGAGTAGAATCCTATTACAAAGAGAGCTTATAATAGCACAAAAATTTTAACTACAGTAGAATCCCGTTGTTGTGACCCCTCACGGTTTCCGGGAAAAGGATCATAAAAGAGGAATTGTACGTTTTGGGCTGATTTAACTGTTTTTTGTGTAAGTTTATAATCGATAGGGGTGTGCGAAGCAGTGATTTTTTTTGCTTCGAAGTGAAGCCGAATATTTTTCTTCGAAGTCGAATATTTTATTGTTACTCGAATCTCGCGTAATGTTCGCTGTGCTATAGTACCGCTTCCACATGATCCAAATGTGGCTCTGTATAGATCAGGATGATCTGTTTTCAGGTGAATATGTAATGTCTTTGTTGTGTCTAAACAGTAAAATAGAATCTACATATTTTGCATCGGATAGAAAATTAAAATTTTAACATTAATACTAAGTATAATTCAGTATTAAAATTGCATTTTATTACACTAACAACACTCTGTGAATAAAAAAATTCAGTTTCGTACCAGTTAGCAATTTTTTTTAAAGCATGTTTTGCACTCTATGTCTCATTTATTCAAAAAATTGAAACAAAGCCAAATACTGTTTTTTTTTTTGCGAGGATCAAGACTTAAAATGTTTGGTATAAGGTTAAATAAACTCCAAATTTAAAATGCAGAAGTACTTGCAGGATTTTACTTGCAGGTAAGCAGACCCACAACACTTCAGAACAAACAACAGTAGTTTGTCTCACATTGCAAGTGTCATTTACCCATGTATTGAACGCCCTTATGCACCCTACATTTTCACGTCTGAATTCGGAGTAAAAAATTTTTAGGTAACATTTCAAGTAGTCGTTTGTTTCGGGAGTATGAAAGTGGTCGTTGTCTCTGGAGAACAAAAGTGGTTGTGTATCTCAGGAGTACAAAAGTTGTCATTTGTTTCTGGAGCAGTAAAATTAGTTCTTCGAAGCTTCGAACTACCCTCGAAGTGAATATTCGGCAGCTGAATATTCAATTCGACTTCGAAATTTCGAAGCTTCGCACACCCCTAATAATCCTGTCATCTTTGGTGCAAAAAATTCAAATTATGACAATAGTCAGATCTCTCTGTAAAGAAGGGATTCTCTAGATCTACAAAATTATCTTCACTGTCTCCTTGTCACAAAAAATGGCATAAACACAGTGTGGCAAGCCCATTTTCATTGACTTTGTGTGTGAAAATCATATGCTTTATTTATAATAGAAAAGATGACTTTTAGGGCCCCCGAAAAATGGTGAACCACGAAATTCATGAAAAACTACTAAAATATTTAACAGTTTTGCGCAAAATTTTTCTCTTTCCTATCAAAACATGCTGTTTTACATGAAAAAACGCCATCTTCCCATCTGTTTACATATCAAATGAGTCCATAGTCGTTATAGTAAGCTAGAAGTCACTTGCTATCGATAGTGCAATATGGTTTCCTCAAAGATCCAATAGATGGCAGTAAAATTGTGACACCTTTTGTCGTGCGTTTACGATTTATATTGATAGTTAAATGGTTTGAACGACCGCTGACCGAAAGCGTGCATTTTATCGCAAGAAGAAAACGTAGTAAATCTTTGCATTAACTTTTTTTTTACGTTTGTTATTGTTTGCATTCACGCTTTTTCCAGAATGATTCTCGGAACTCGGTTATGTTTTTAGTTACGTTGTGTGTTTCTTGAAGCCAAAATGTCTAAAGTTGTCACATTAAAGGATTGTGAAAGGGAGTTAAAATGTGATGGATTTGATATTTTTAACCTTAAAGATAAAAAAAAAGTGGGTAGGTTTTGCAATGTGCGGGTGGACTGGATGCACAAAGTTGTGAGCACTTAACACCTTTCAAACCAAAAAAACATAAAAGAAACAAAACATGTGGATCTATATCCTGTGCGAAACAGGTTTCATTTGCGATTCACTGCAAAAGTAACATGTTTATAGAAAAACAAACAAGAATTTCTGTGTGCGTTTGTACAAATTATGGTAGCATTAAACATTCCCTCAGAAAAGTGGATAATCCCAACATGAGAAACTGACTTCGGAAATATGTTCATGGTGAGTTTAGAGTGAACCTTACTAATATATGTATTCCGAAGTGAAAATATTTTGCATTTCAATGTATGTAGGCCTATTTCCTTTGGAAACACAAGAACTGGGACTAACCTAAAATGGGATTAACTTACGTAGCAGCTAATATTTTTTCGTTGTTTATCTGTTTGTAGGCCTACTATGAACATGTATTTTCATGAAGTTTTCTTGCTTCTGTCTTTTTTAACATTATTATGAGCCAGTTTTTATTTGATGTTTTCTCTGGTGTCCCTCCTATAACATGTTTACAGTCAAGTGCAGGGTTCCCAACGACCGGGAAAACAGGGAAAACAGGGAAAATTCAGGGAAATTAAAATGTGTGTTACACACAGGGAAAACTCAGGGAAATTCTTTGTGCGGAATCAATATATACCGTATTTACCCATGTACCACCCGCACATTTATTCTCAAAAACAAAATCGCAAAGTTGGGGCATGATTCGCACATGTAAAT
>PNEQ01000780.1:56072-70731 GCA_003012365.1 Medauroidea extradentata
TCGGGTAACCTCTGTTTATGAAGGCCTTGGCTATTTGTTCACACTGTTTGTTAAGGTCTGTTTGGGTGGAACATATGTGTTTGGCTCTGGTAGCGAGGCTGTATGGCAGGGATTTCTTAGCGTGGTATGGGTGGTAGCTGTCAAAGTGGAGGTACTGCAGGCTATTGGTTGGTTTGGTATGGACAGTTGTTTCAATTTTCCATTGTGGAGAGTCAGTTCTACATCCAAAATTATTGCATGGGATTTTGAATAGTTCCAGGTGAATTTTAATGGGCTGTGGGAGCTGTGGACTAGTATAATTACAGAGAAACAATAATTAAAGAAAACCAGAAATATCTGAAGGGTAAACGTACGCATTTCAAAGATTGTGCCTCAACTGATTTGCGACAAAACAACCGCCAAGGTGTCTGAATTCGCTTCTAACATCTTTTAATGAAATTATGCATAAATTCATGATAAACTTAAAAGTACTCCAAATTTCGCAAGTCACCATTTTTAGTGGTCCTTAGTAATTACAAAGGTAGTTTTGAGCTTTTTTATTTACAAAAACGGTTGTATTCTGTCCTTACATGATCATAACCACATCCAAACTTTTAACAAACAACCGTAACGCTGTGAAATTCACACTTGCCAGTTAGCAAAATTGAAACCCTAGATACATGCATACATCTTATAGTGACCTGTGCAGTGCTATGACAGTTACTATGTCCGTGCGAGCAGTCTGGTAACGTGGAAAGACAGAACTCTACAAGACGAAGACTGATACTAGGGCTGCATTTAGCTGTTACAAAATACAAAAAAATTAATGAAATATGTTGTCTACAAAATATGATCTATATTTTTTTAAATGGTACAGTCCAATTCAAATTTGTGTAGTTAACATGCTGGAAATGTAAAAATTTTGCAAAATGTTTAAGCATGATTGTAAAACACACCTTTTGGGATACGTAATGGCGGGGCAAAATAATTTTAACGCATTTAGTGGAAAACGTGTTATGCATGAATCTTACACTTGTTTTATTGTAAATGCATATTTCAGGTGAAGGAAGCTGTTTTAATTTGGTAATTTTTTTTTAAAGGTGTTATGTTTGCTGAATATGGTCACACCGGATGAATTAAGAGATGAAGAAGAGTATGAAGATATTCTGGAAGATATCAAGGAAGAGTGCAACAAGTATGGTGTGGTGCGGTCTGTGGAGATACCTCGACCTATTGAAGGTGTGGATGTACCAGGTTGTGGGAAGGTGAGGATAGGTGTTATATTATATGTACAGTATATATGGTATTTAGAGTAAAATGCTATCTACAATTTTCAGTTTAAAAATTTTCTTACTTATAAGTTGTCAGTATTACAAAGTTATTAAGATTGGACTACTTAATTTAAACTTTTAGTAGTATTATAAAATAATAATTTTCTTATATAGTGATGAAATTTTAAATGTCCTAGCAGATAATTTTCAAACGAAAATTACAAGCATGAGACAACAGTTACAATTTGAAGTTATTTTTAACAAAACACTCAATCATGTACAGTAGACTGTTGAAAATTGTTTAATTTTATATGGACTTTAAATGTATTACTTGTTTATTTCCTTTGGCCCCATCAATATTCCTATTTAAATAATGCTGATACCGTATTTGCCAGCATAAAGGACTACCTGCACATAAGACGCGTCATGATTTCAGAGGTACAAAAATCTTGAAAGAAGAAATTTTTTTTTAGTTCCTGGCTGAAAAATAATTTGTTCCTTTACCAGAACTACGCATATTAAGTTGAAATATTTTTTATGCTTTTATTACCGTACATACTCTTGTATAGTGCGCACCACGATTTTTGCAACAAGTTACAGGGAAAAAATTGTTTTAGTGCTTGGCTAGTATGTAAAGAAGACACGGAAGGATGAACTAAGCGTACGGTGAAACAGCACGAGGGACGCTATGATGGAGTGTTCAAGGAAGGAGGGAGGAAGAAAGAAAAGTACTATCTGGCAACATATAAAAGAGAGAGGACAGATAACATTCACACTGGTTAAGAGTGTGAAGGCAGAGAGGGTAGTTGTGAGCCAGGAGGGGTGGGGTGGCTTGTCTCTGCCAAGGTCGCTTGCTGCCTGCCAGTCCTCGCCTCGCACGTGTGCGCCTTGCTCTGCTGTGCGGGCCGCTTCCAGCATGTCCCCCCCCCATCTTCCACTAAGCCTTGAGATACCATCCCCCTAAGATAAAATGCCCTGACAGCAGCAAGCTTGCCTTTTTTATCTCTCCTGGTGTATTTGAGGGGGCCAGGGAAGGAAAAAAAAGAATGACACTCTTTTTTTCTTCCTTCCTTTCCCATGAAAAGATAGCTGGTCTCGAAATATCTTTCCCGAGTGGGGGATGCGGAAGGGGAAAAACGCTGAGAACAATGACGCCTTTTTCTTTCTTTCTTCCCCATGGACCGATAGCTTATTATGAGAAGTCAAAATTAACTCTTAGGGATTTAGCAGTGACGGTTACTACAGAGCAAGGCAAGAGAGGAAAGGGGGAGAAAAAGAAAAGGAAGAGGAGCAATGATGGAGGAACCTGGCCATGAGAACGTTCTCTCTCTGCCTCTCACTGTTGACACCCGTCGGTTTACCACTATAACTTCGGCTTCTTATTCCCCCCCCCCCCCCAATTCTATATGACCGCCGACCTTTTTTGTCCTCTGCTTCCTACTCTTGGCACCCGTCAATTCTCACCCACCCCCCTTCCCGTCGCCACTACTCAATGAACTGCTGACTTTTCTTTCACGGACTGCTGACCTTTCTTTCACGTATTTTTTTTCTGTTTTCCGAGTATGGTACGCACCCCTGAATTTTTATCAGTTGTTTTGGAATAAAAGTGCGTGCTATACACGAGTAAATACGGTACTGGTGTATAAATATCGTAGAAGAAACTTAAACCAATAACATAGTCTACTCCTGCGCTCCCCTCAGCGACAGTAACACGTGGCCAGCATCATCAGCTTCTACCCGCTGTGTGCTACTTGGCAGTGCCGGACTGAAGCCCACCACACATTACATGGCAACACCAGGCTGCAGCAGGTGCTTGCAAGGTTATCACATGCTTGTGAGCTGTTGTTGTCACCCACCAGCTACTTCTAATATAGCGAATAATTTGAACTTTCATTTTCTGTTCCAGTAAGAAAATTATTCAGTGTAACTCTAATAAAACAAAAATTCTAGTCATTCACAGATATTTAAGTTCTTATCAATTGTTCATTTAGTTTGCTAACAACTTCAGTGTTAGAATGTTTGCAGGTCTCTCCTGTAAATTAATTTTTCCAAGTCTGCTTAACAGGAGTATAATATGTTGCATAACTACTGTTACACTGTATGACTGCAAATGGTAGAACACAGTGTAGCTGATAAAGTGTGTGCCAGAGTTAAATTAATACAAAATTATTTTCATTTTTGTTTCATTAAAAAAAAAACCACAATTGCACAAAGCAAAACTCTACTGATTTTGTTTGTTTAAAAATTGTCAGTGCATAATTTTACTAGTGATGTACTGATGTATTCGTTTGAGTATCGGTATCTGCCGATATTCCATTCTTGTAGATTCTCCTATGTATTCGTTTCCAACCAATTATTATATAAACCGATACATTTTTTTCTAACCTATAAAATAAAGACACAAAAACACAGTGGTACAACTTGATTTTACAACTTTTGCATACAAAACTTGCATTCATGACGAAGTACCGCTACACAAAATAATACAATTAATGAAAGTCGTGTTTTGATGTCCAGTGGATATTTCTTTTTACTTGCACACAATCAAAATAACAAACGTTGTGAGTAAACAAGAAACGTAACATATTTTCTCTATAGATACGGCGTGTGTATGCAGCACTTAGCAAAATGGCGGGCAACCTGGTGGCGGTAAACAAAGCTTGAGTAAGGTTAATTCTACTACAGGTTAGAAAGAATTACGTTTTATTATGGGAGAGCTTGGAACAGGGAAAATTTCTGCCACTAGTTTCGCTTCGATCGCTAAGAGACCAGATAAATACGAAACCGTATTAAAATTAAATTTAAATTAACTTGGAAATTATATTTGTCATTTAATTTAATTTTCAATTGAAAAGAAACCAATTTCGCCTTTTAAATTGTCAACTTAATGAAACTTAAAATTCAGGAAAGCTCTGTGACTGGTCAGTTTGGTGCGTTAGCGATACCAGTGCCCAAGTGGCAGAAATTTTCCCTGTGCCAAACTTATAACATTGATCTTTCTAACCTGTAGTAGAATTAACCTTAGCTTGTGTGCTAGTTGTGTTTCGTATGTGCGTAGTCGAAAATTCATCTTCCGCTGGTCGCTATGACATATTTTTGTTACGGATTTCTTTTTGGTGTAAAATGCAATTTCGTAAATTAGATTTTACTGTCCAAGTTCACAGTTAAATTTTTATTAACAATAGTTTTCAAAATACACTATAATTTTTTGTTTTAGCGGGAACGAAGCGGATGTTATGTTATCGCTCGGTAGATTTTAAAGTTGGGGTTAGTCACATTGCTTTGATGTTTACATTTTACGTTGCTGTCACTCGCTCATAACCTATTGTGCATTAAAACGTAAATTTTTTAACTGGATGCTGTCCGATGTGGTGAAATAAGTATTTGTTCAAATAGCAGTAATGTTTGGCAGTATTTCAAAGTCGCTGCAGCCAATTTCCCAAAAGCGAAATGCCTCTTATATCATGCACAAGAGGCGGAGTTAACACAACGCACTTCAACATGTCCAAATTTGAAACGAAAATGTGCAGATATTGAGACGTCGGGGGAAAATGTTCAGGAAACAAATCCATATGATGTTTCATTGCCAGGACCTTCAGGTACATTCACGAATAAAAGTGGCACTTCAAATTCCAAGTCTCCAAATTGGATCAGTTTTGTTTCGGTTATTGAATCGGTTTATGAAAAGTATCGGAAGTTGAATCAGTATCGGTTTTTCTCTGTATCGCCCATCACTAAATTTTACGTTTACAAAGGGATATAAATACAGTAGAGCCCCAATTTAACGGACTCTGGAATAACGAAAACAGTGATTTAACGAAAGGATTTTTAGAAACCTTAAAAAAATAACAAAAAAAATGTATTGAATACAGTAGAACCCCGATTTAATGAAATGCCATGGGACCTGAAAATGTTTACTCTAAATCAATGTTTCGTTAAATCAGACTTAGCCCGCCCCCCCCCCCCCCCCCAATCAACAAAAAAAAAGGTTAAATCCTGGAGCATGTTTCGTCGGAATTTAAGGTAATTTTAAAAAAAAGTACATTGGCTCAAAACAATAGCAAAACACATTTACCGTTAACAGGTAACCACAACCGTGAACAGAAAAACAATCGGCGAAAAAACTTAAAAACTTTTAGTGCAACGCTCGGCGAGCGTGGGCATGGTGAATTTGGCCGTCCTTGCGCGCGCCATCAACACGTGAGACGTGATGACTAACACCGCCAAGCCGTCAATCTTTTCGTCTATCTCCCGCCCGCTCCACCAACAAAATTAAGGAAATTCCCATGAAAAATTGTAAAAACATAAAACTGCAGGGAAAACTGGATTAAAAGTTTGCGAGACAACAGTAAAGTAATAATTAAATATGCGCGGCGGCGGCCATTATAGCTTGTATGCAGCCGCGCTCGTGCAACAAACTCGTTGGTTTGCTAGCTAAAAATGCTTTGCACTCGAGCGTTTTTTAAGCATCGGAGAAACGAATTATTTATGTTTACGGAAATTTGTTGTAAAAAGTCTGCATGAATAACGTTACGTAAATTTTTATAAACTCGCTTGTTTTATCACAGGATGCGAGTGTGATCACACTGCACACCATTGCATTGTATTAGTAATAGAATTAATGAAGAGAGCACGCTGCCGTGCAGCGCATTCTAACGGAGACGCGAAGCACTGTCTATAAATTGGTTCTTGCGCTGTCCACCGCCTCGCTGTGGAGACTTGGTACCTAGATGCTCGTTTACTCTCTAGCCGCCAGGATGAGGATCTAGGCGCGCGCTTGTTATGCAACATAGCGGCACTCACTCGGCCGTACCCGTGCGTGCGTATCTCAAAATCATTTCTGCAGCCAAAGTTTTCAACAAATTTTAACAAAATTTTTTTTGTTTCTCGACGGATGGTTTAAGCTTTTCTAATGAGAAATAAAAATATACTGCTGTCGGTGCTAGTATTTTTAAAGGACTTAAATTACAATTAATATTCCATTTTATCAAAGTCACTTAGTTATTTAATACATTTTTTTGTTATATTTTGAAGGTTCATGAACATCCTTTCGTTAAATTGCTGTTTTCGTTCTTCTTGAGTTCGTTATTCTCGAGTTCGTTATTCTCGAGTTCGTTAAATCGTGGCTCTACTGTATTAATGTTCATTTCAAAGTGTTGTTCATGGTATACTATTGAATTTTTTTGCAAGATTATTGTCATTGTTACATTCAGTTGATATCTTGCTAAGTGTCTTCATGTATTTCATGTCACTTCATTTGCCGAATGATGTGAAGTGGTTTTATTTCAGGTTGCTTAAGTGTTACAGCCATTTTTTAAATTATTGTCATTCTGTTTCAGTTAAATTTCATAAAATGTCAAAGCAACACAGCCATATTCAGGATTTTTGCACCTGTTAATTCCAAATTTACAAGTAATATGAAATCAATACAGCCACAATTGGTGTTGTGACACTTTTCACTCCAACAAGATATGTAATGCTGAAGCAATAAGCCACATTTTGGATTGTGGTACAATTTCTTTAAAATTATCAATGGAATAGTGCCAGAGTTAGTGGTGTGGCAGTTTAGCATTAATATTGTGAGAGGTAAAAGTGCCATAACTGTCAAATATCACCTCTCAACCAAATGTCACAAAAAACCATTACTTGTCCTCATACTACTTCTAACAATACACACTTTGTCAAAATTTAAAGCATTTTCATACAAAATTGTGTTTACTGCTGCGAATTAAAAAGTTTCAAACTTGATTATCTCGAAACTAGGTTTTTTGAGTTCTGGCAGTCTTGTTTTAGGTGTGCGAATTGATCACGTGCAAAGCCATAGGACAATGACCGTGATCACGTTTAATGTTTTTGATCACGGAACAATAAATTCAAGATGGTGACGAGAGAATTGCAGCTGAAAGCACTATCGTTATTTGTATTCACGTTGGCAACATTGATCTCTTTACATGCGTTCGTTTGTCTTGTTTGCAAGCGCAAACAACGGTAACTTGTTCCTAAAATTTGTGAAACGTTTTTGAAACTGTTTTATTATAGACATTTGGGTTTTAAAATCATATCCATTTTGGTGCAGTGTGTTTAGATGGTTATATAGCGGTAGTGTCATGGGGAAAAAATGTCTTGACATCATTTTTGATAAAACAAATTGATAATCGTGGAGAAGTGTGACGAGTTTGTGGAAACAACACATTTCAGTATCTTGCGGTAGAGGTGATACCACGGCAGATGAGCTGGTCAACATCGCCCGTGACTCTTACAAACGCACTGCCAGTAGGCAAGCGCCTTAAAAGTCGTAAAAAAAATGTGTATCTGGTTTTGTTTGCCATCCCAACCATTAGGGCTTATGCTTGGTACTGGTACCTATAACTCTTCCACATCTGCAAGCAAAAAAATTGCTTGTATGAATATTAATTACATGTCACTTGTTTAAACATAACACCACCGTATTTAAAAACTAGAGCTCTATAAAGAAGGGACTTACCGCATTTACACATCGTCGCTGTCGGAAGACTCTGGAGTCGTCACTTCCGACATGAGTGCAACTTGAAACATCGCAGTCGCTCTGCCATGTGTCATCTTCCATTCCATCCACCGAGTTGGTAATCCCCATCTTCGTAAAACTCTTCACAATGAGTTTGAGATTAGTGACCAATTCGCTACCCATTCGCAGAGTTGCTTTGGCGACTGTCACTTCACTCGCTCTGTCAGGTAAACTCACGTTCAGCACTTGCAATCCATTCCCCATATAAACTGTGCAGATTGTCCATGAATTGGTTGTTTCTGCACATGTCCAATACATACCTGCCAACTTTTACGGATTGTCCGTAAAATGTACGGAAAGTACATACGTTTTACGGTTTTACGGAGGACAACATAATTTTACGGATTTCGGGACGTTCGACATTTGTGTGTACATTAATGCCATTATGTACAAATGAATAGCAGACAAATTTGTTTTGCGCAAACTTACCAACATGAAACGTGTTTTACGGTGTTGTTTCGCTTTGCTATTGTGCATAAACACTCGTAAAATTCGTTTTTTACTGTTCGTTCAGCAGTTCGTCACCGTAAACACTACAGGAACCAATAACAAAATTCGGTATGTGTTTTGTTCCCGGTTTCCTATTGGCGTATTTTATAGCTAACAGCCAATCCGAGAATTTCTTGTATGGGCTGTTACAAGATGGCAATGTGCGTGTTGTTGGGCATTTTTAAACGACTAGTGTGTTTTCATGTCCAATTCCGCGCTTTTCTGTGCCCTTGGAAGCTGTATTTTTTACTTTGAAACTAAAAATATTTTTCAGCTGTTGTAATGAATATGACGTATAAGTAACGTGTGATGCGACAAAATTTTGAAGTTAGAAAATGCATCACGCGCGTGTTTATACCGTTGCGAACTTGAAAGAAAAATTATTTGCTCTTATTGTGTAGCATACGTACAATAATAATATTTTATATGATAACGAACTGTTCATAATTACTACTAGCGTAATTTTTGTGCGGCGTTTATTGGTAATTTATGGAAGATGGTATGAAGCACCTAACTGTAACTACTATTTGAGGTTACAGGCCTACGTGGAAATCGCAGAATAAACATGAATTTTCGTAAGTACGTTTTGAAGGCGCCTTAGCTAGAGTTAAATGTTACCTTACGGTATTTCGTAACTCAAAACACAATCCAGTTTGGTATTGGGCTATTTCATGCCCCATAAAATAAACAAAACTTGTTGAGATTTATATCAAACTTTGTGAAACTATTTATATTTGTAACCGTGCTTACAGGTTGTTTAAAGATCCAAGTATACATTTTGAATTATAAAAGAATGATGGATTTTCGAAGAATTACGTGAACAGGAAATTGTTCAAAGTATAACTTGGCAAATAATTGTTTTTGCATATTTAGGTCTTGATAAGGCCTACTTTATAAACAAATAAACTTTTAAAATATTATAAATGTTATTATGTGTACAGTTTGTAAGACATAGGGACTGATATAATTTGGCACAAAAATTGCAGCGTGCAGTTTACGCAAAAATGTGTCATTCTGGAAAAGTTTTACTGATGGTCATTTTAAAAAGTTGGCAGGTATGCCAATATCCAATGGCTGAAGAACGAACGTGAGGACACCTGGAATGATAACCAAGTCTGTTTTCCCCTCGAGCAGTTTTTTGGTAGGCTCCACCAGGTGGTGACAGCGGAAACTGTCAAATACTAACATAGCGGGCTGCTTAAACTGTGCTTCAGGTCTGTTGTCCCACACGCATTTCACTCATTCTTTCATTAGGTTTTCCTCCATCTACCATTTGTCTTGCACATGGACATGCTGAAACTTGCCCTTCGGAAGAGTAAAGTTATATACGGTTGCTGTCCACCATAAATGTATACACCTTAAGTTCTCATTACTGGAAGTTTTTACCAATGTACTTGAGGCACATTTTTCTGCTACGGTGGTGTTTCTTGGCATGTCAAAAAGCACTGTTGTTTTGCGTTACCTATTTGTGAAAGAGTGTATGGTGTAGATCTTCTCTTGTTGAGGACATATTTGTGAAAGTTCACCACCTTGTCAGTGTAGTCGGCGTGCAGTCTTTGACACACTGTCGTTTTCCGTCACACTGATAATTACTTCTCATAAAACTCACGACTCGGCCAGTGGATGCTTTGAAGAGATTGCTGGGAATTTTATTTTGTCGCACAATTTCCCGAACTTTTATCTGCAACATTTCATATGAAATCTCACACCCATTATTGCGTGTCTCGCGTACATAGTCAAGCACACTTGCATCAATTTCCGGAAACTTGCCCCCTTCGAAAATTTTTCCTCTTCATACTTGTATTTTCAAGCTCCGATTTTTGCTTCTTCCAGCCCAGCACCAACTTTTCTTAACATCATATTCTTGGTCTGCTGCTCGATTGCCATGATGCTGTTCCGCAAACAAAATTACTTGAAGTTATAATCTGCTGCATACGTGCTCTGCTTTCCAATCTTACTGACTCTACCTCTATTACAGTAATGCGAGCACTATGCACTACATTCGACAAGCATGGAGGCTTGGCAACACCACTACTTTGCAAGGTCACAGGTGGGATACAACAATTCACTCGACCTTGAAGACTGTGCGCGCCACAGCAGCTATCCAACCACCTTCCGGCCGCTTAAGTTATCCCGTTGTATATAGCATGCACAAAAATAGAAGTGTGACCTATAAGTAGGGGTGTGAAATTATGGGTTTATAATTTAGCCAATTTTGTTTCTAAAATCAGTAATTTCGGTGTTTTGTGTTTTTATAAGAATTTGCAGCAGAAAAATTGAACATTACGTGTATTTACTTCAAAATTTTAAACCCTGTTACCAGTCCTGTTATTGGAAACCCTTTAAATTATTTTTAAAAAGACATTTTGACTTTGTGGTCAGTAAATAAATTTACATAGTTTCATCACTGCCTGAATTGCTTCATTTAATCTCTGTTAAAGTTAACGATAGTTAGAGTCTCTGCATTTGCTGGCAATAGCTTGCGACGTCGATCACTCACAACGAAAGAATACTGTGAAAATGACCTCTCACTGTCAACGTTGCTGGTAGGCAACCACAAAGCTTTCAAACACTCTGAAGAAAAAATTTTGTAGTCAGTTTTCAAGGAACATAAGAGTGCCACTATGTCTACATTTGAGCAATCTGATTTTCCTAGTTCTTCAACAACAGTCTTCCTCAAAGCATGAAAGCCTTCCAAAAATGTATGCAACTCCACGTGTTTGATGAACGGTACATTATTCATTTCATGCTGCAGTTGTTTGTTTTCTGGAACTGGTTTGGCAATGTTCCTGGGGTTCAACAAATTACTAATGCTGGAAAATAATTTTCCAGCAGGATCATGTTTCTTCAAATCCGGCAGTTTACACTGAGCCTTCAGTGCTGCGGATTTCAGTGAAGTGAGTTCCTCTGCGTGTTTTAGTGGAGATAGTTGCTCAAATAAACTGACAATAGTTGGACAAAACTGGTCAATATGACCTACACTTAACAACTGCAGTTTCATTCTAAGTCATTTAGTTTGCTGTATAGGATGTGTGAAGTTGTATATGAAGAGCCTTCAAGAAATGTTATCAGCTCTGCAATTGGTTTTCCATGCACTGAAACAAACTCACTTTCAATTTTAATTTGTGTCAATTCAGCAGAACTCCTGTTAATGAGCCAGCTTATGCCAGAATTTTCAAGGTCACAGTAATTATCTGATTCCTTAAAAAATTCCACAATGTCATCAATATGGGTGCTAATGTAAACCACAGACTGATACCAAGAATTCCATCGTGTGAGCACAGGTTCAGGAAAAACTGTCACTTTACCACTGTTTGTTTCATACTTTACCGATAAAAAAGACAAGTAGTGGTTTTTTCTTTTTCTAGTATTCAAAAATGCTTTTTTTACTTTTGATGTTACCTTGTTCAGAAGTGTTAGTGTGACCTGAAAAGTGTTGCCAACTATGTGCATCTTATGGGCCCAGCATTGAAGATGAACAGCATGCTCTAGTAAGCCAGAAAGAGTACTAAAGCACTTTGTCATGTATGGTGCTGAGTCACTAACTACTGCCTTAACTGAATTAAAACTAACGTTGTGTTTATTTAGTGTGTCCAAAATCGCTTTAGAACAAGTGGCATGATTTGCAGAGTCAAGAACAATTGAAGCTACAAGTTTCGTTGTCTGAGTACTTGATGGTTCAACTTTTTTAAACAAAATGTTGAAGACACACCTACCTCCTTTGTCGGTAGTTTCATCACAAAGTATACAAATATCCTTATTTTGGAACTCTTCCGTGAGTTCTTTTTCTATTTTTTCTGCTAACTTGGGAACGTTTGATCGGCGAAGCGAATTTGCTGAAGGAATATCCCCTCCTCCTTTAACATACTGTATTCGTTCATCCATTCTCGCAGATCTGTGTTGTCCAATTTTTCAAGTGGTATATTTGCAGAGATAAACGCCTGTGTAGTTTTAATGATGAAATTTTCTCTGTCTTCTCTCATCTTTTGGAAACAGTAGTTACTTCTTCTAGCGTGGCGAGACGTTTGTTGCTGGCACCAGTTGCACTTCCTAACTTAACTTTAACGTGATGTTTACCATTAACATGTTTTACAACAGTGTCGCGCCTTTCGTGATCCACTCTACAATTGCACCACTTACAAAATAAAATCTTGTTCGAAGTATTTAACCTTCTGATTTAAATTCTGTAGCCCGGGACTCGGCAGTAGGCTTTGTTTTCGGCATTGTTCTGTAGCAGCAACGTATCCGTGAAAAGGACAAATGAGGCGCTTACGGAAACTTACTAGGTATAATCCTACCAAGTAGCTTTGGTCATGTAACTAGATCTACTCACTCTTTGGATGAGCGGTCGTAAATATGAGTGCCAGTATTTACGTGTAGCCAATAGACCAAGCTAAAATTATAATGGAAATTTAAATCTCGTATCTATAATAAGCACCGATAAAATAAAATAAAACTTATGTTGATACTGCATTTGCGCCTAGTAACTTGTGCAAAATTAGTTGAAAATGAACGTGCTATTTAACTTTTTAAAATCTAGTTTTCCATTGCGTTTATGGAATTTTGTGTTCTGTAATGTTGGCGCATCTGTTAAAACAAAGCTAACGAATTGAATATTTACAATAATATACTTTAATTACCTTGATTTACAATGCTGCTTCAGTAACGTGATGATTGTTTAACCATTTATCAATGTTAAGAAGTGAGAAGAAATTAGCGCATTTATAAAAATAAGTATACACTAAACCCCCGATTTTACGAATACTCACGGTTCCTCTCATCGCATTCGTAAAATCGCAACCTTCGTAAATTCGATAGCATTTTTTCTGCAAAGTGTCTCTAGGCCCTGACTTCCGTAACGTTTTGCGGGAAATTAATTAACGTAATAATGTGAAAAAAAATTGATATCAGTAGCCAGACGTCACACTGTTGAGCGGTAGATATGACAGACCCTTCTCGTCCCCAAAAAAATGAGAAAATCGAGATTCCGAGTGTCTTCTCTAGAGCGAATAGCCCGACTCCCGTAACATTTAACGGAAAAATAAAGCAAGTGATAGTTTAAAAATCAATTTTTAGCAATAGTCAGACGTCTTATGATCAAAAGAACACCGCTAAACAATAGATATGACCAATCCTTTTCCTAAAAAAATGAGAAAATCGAGATTCCAAGTGTCCTTTCTCGAGCAAATAGACCAACTTCCATAGCATTTAACGGAAAAATAACGCAAGCGATGGTTGAATTATAAATTTATATCAATATTCAGACGTCTTACGATCAAAAGAACACAGCTAAACGATATGTATGATCGACCTTTGTCTTAAAAAAAAAGAGAAAACTGAGCTGCCGAGTGCCTTCTCACGAGCGAATAGCGCGATTTGTGTAGCGTTTAATGGAAAAAAAAGTAGGCATTCCTTACTAGTAAAATGCCTTTGTAAATTATTCACCAAAGAAAGAAGGAATAAGCGGATGTATTTATTCATTGCGCAGTTTTATATAACTTAACGTAAAAACATTCCCTCGACGTTGTTGATGAATTGTACGAGAACATAGATACTAGTAGCGTGCAGAGCGGACAGATAGCGCAACTGTACAAACGTTCACAAGATAGAAGATAGATAGATAGCGGCACCGTAACATATACCGACGTTGTTCCAAGAACGCCATTTTGTGATGTTCTTACCTAAAATCGTCGAGAATTACATGTATAAGTGATTGAAAATAATCACTTTCACAGCCAGTATATGCGGTAAAAATAAATTAGGAGTTCCGAGATTACGTAATACACGAACGTCTAAAATAGGTAGCGCTATAATCGTGCTCACTTGTGAAACGCACGTTTTACGACACGCAGTAACGCATTGTTTAAGCAAATTATGCGCCGAGTTAATTGTTTTAACTGCGTATGGTGTTAACGCAATAAATAAAAATATCACGCTATTATTTATAGGTAGGGACCCCTGAAAATGGTGAATAAAACTCACCAATTTCGGTGCTAAAAATCCCTGAAAGCGGTGAATAAAATACAACATAGCGGTAAAAAAAATTATTTACAAATGGCACACTAAAGAAAATATTTATCGTAAATTAACACTCTTAGCATCTCAGTAACAAGAACAGTCAAAATGTTAAGAATTAATGACTTAATAAAAACTGAAATTACCATATTAAAATTTTATGCTATGTAATGAACTGAATGAGAATGACTAATAGTAATATAATATGTGCAGTCAGTGTCACAATCATTTCTTTGAAAAATCACTTCTCACTAACAGAATCACTCAAGTTTGCTCCCAAAATACTGTTCAAATAAACCAGCAAGGTTTTGTGGAGTTAAGTTCGTTCTTAAATCCGAAAGAATGTGACCGTATGCTGAAA
>PNEQ01000782.1:0-11099 GCA_003012365.1 Medauroidea extradentata
GGCCAATGACGGGCCAGGCTGGGGGGCAGACGACGGGCCAGGTTGTGGGGCAGACGATGGGCCAGGCTGGAGCTCGGCATCATCACGCCGGGGTCATCGACGTCTTCCTCAGCATCCGCTGCGGCCGAACAGCAGGTAACGGGGCTTCGCCGACAACGAAGTGGGCATGCCGGAAGCAGTTACGGATTGTCTCCGCGCTGATACAATTCCACGCCCTTGCAATTTCATGCATTGCCGTGAAAACATCCCACTTCTTGATGTCCTGCCCAAAGTCAAGGTCCCTCACCATGCTTGCCACCCGTCGATTGGCGAAGTGCACCTTCATGGCTTTGATCACGCCCTGGTCCATAGGCTGCCGGGCACTGGTTGTGTTTGGCGGCAAAAACACTAGTTTTACGTTAGTAAGCTTGTCAACTTCTGGGTGGGCGGGACAGTTGTCGACGAACAGCACTGCTTTTCTGTTCTGGCAAGCCATATAAGCGTCGAACTCCTTGACCCACTTCGTGAAGATCAACTATGTCACCCATGCCTTCTTGTTGATGTTGTACCAACATGGCAGTACGGTGTGACCCTTGAACACCCGAGGCTTTTTGTACTTGCCGACGACAAGTGGCTTCAGCTTGTGTGTACCATCCATGTTGGCACAGACGAGAACAGTGAGGCGCTCCTTACTCTTCTTGCCACCCGCGCATTTCTCCCCCTTCACAGCAAGTGTCCGGCTTGGCAACATGTTGTAGAACATGCCCGCCTCATCTGCGTTATAAACGTCGCATGGATCATAGTCCTTGAGGATCCCCTGCAGTACAGGCAACCAGTTATCTACGGTATCTACTGGCAATGACCCGCTTTCGCCGCAAACGTTGTGGATGGAGATGGTGTGGCATTTCTTAAAACGGTCGAGCCATCCCCTTAAAACCTTGAACCCTTCAATTTTCATTTTTAAAGCTAAGGTGTCGCCCTTTTCCAAAATCAAAGGCCCGTTAATAGGCACACCTTGCACCCGCTTCTGTGTGAACCAGTCAAACACCGCCTTCTCCAAGTCAGGGTTGTCGGACACACGAAGGTTCTTGACCTTGACACAGTGTCCTTCCTTCTCTACAGTGTTTATGATCGCGTCTTTGTTTTTCAACAAAGTGAATAGTTTTTAAGTCGGAATATTGTGACGCCATGCAATCTCCGACTTGGTCGTCTTGCCTTGCTCCACTTCCTTCATCATCTGGTACTCCAGAAGTGTCAACATTTTCCGCTTGGTTACGCTCATCTTATAAAAGCAAGTGGAAGACGTATCCGGTTAACTTTCAGAAGTTCGTCAACAATTGAGCAAAATACTTAATCAAAACCGTAAATAAAATCGTAATCCAATATAATCGCGCACAAAGGTCGTCAATAATCAATCCAGTCAGTTCCAAATAAAATCCAAAGTCGAAATCAAATAAAACAAAGCCAAGAAACGTATGCAATATCACAAGATGTATCCAAAAACCAAACTACGCGCGAACTGTGTAAACACACAATGGAAAGGGCGACGCATGAGACAAACAAAGGGTTTTTTTTGTGTCGCCCTCTCATTCGCTGACCTTACTCGGAATCACGGTAAAGGAGGGTATAAGGGTTGAAGAGGAAAACATGAGCTGCTTGGCTATCACTGTTGCTACACACGCAGTCGATGTACAGAGCAAGCTATAGGCTGTTCACGGTAAAGTGAACACTTTTCAAAACCATTTCCATGAGAACAGCAATCAATAAATATATTTTGTAGTGGTCTCGGACATAAAATTTTAGTTGAGTTTAAAATATACGCTATGTCTAATATAAAAACAGAAATGTTTATCATAAATAGGCAAATGAAGAATGCAAATCGGCCGAGAGAAAACAGTAACTAGGTGCTCAAAAGTGTTCATTTTATCGTGAACAGCCTTTACGCGTAGGCCGTAGACAGTGCACGTGGTGTGAGTAGGAGCAGACACGGAGAGGGAGAAAGAGGACGGAAGAGAGATGCGTCATCACATTACCTGCTTATCTTCGGTGTTGTGTGCACGGTCTAACTTACCAGGCACGCGGCCTACCTATCCAGGCACGTGGCCCAATAGTATTTCAGCAGACGTTTTTAGAGTTTTTTGCCGATTTTTTTTCTTTAATAGCTGCGACTTATTTATTAACGGACACCACCTCTATTATTATTGCATGATTACAGACGTATTTTAAAACATATTTCCTACTTGAAACAGTATTTTTAATAAATGCACTTTTCGATTTTAATTTTTAAATTTTTTTTGAAGGGGATCCAGAATATTGTCGTAGTTGCGTTGTTGTCGTACTTTCCGATGTCGTAGTAGCAGGGTTCGACTGTAATAGGGCACAGACAGACGGAGCTTCGGGGTTACCAGGTGACATGGCTTTTAGCCTACAGACAGGAGAAGGAAGCAGGACAGGTCAAGGTAGCACAGACAGTTCACAGGTGGTACGGGGTAGCACACAAGGTGATTCCCAATTACAGTGTTTCATGTTGCAAATGCAGGCAATGTTAGAGCGGCATACAGAACAATCGAGACAGCAGATAGAGTAAATAAAAGAGCAACCAAGGCTGCAGACAGAGAAAATAGAGAGGGGAGGTTAAAAACTGAACTTGCAAAGGTAATAAACACATAGGCTAGCTTTTGACAACAAATTATAAGCAGCAGAAAGTCGCCTTGAGACACAGGGGGAAGCGGTGTACCGCAGTAACAGAGGTAAGCCATTTAAAAATAAAACTGATAGCCAAGTAACAGCCTGTATAGAAAGCGATCAGGTCTTACGAGAATAGGTGCATGAACAGAATGCCATGGATGTGTCCCAGGTCAATGTGAATATGACGCAGTTAGGGCGTGTTCAGGAGAAGACTAATAAAACATCTGTGAAATTGAACATGTTACAGCAGCGTGTAGTTGTGTTAGAGACTTGGCAAGCCAGCACATTTACGCAAGGTATGGCGACAGGCAGCGGATGCATATGAACAGCGACTATTTCTAATATTGACAAAGTAGTAGCCTCATTTTCAGTTCGGACGACTCACGCCCACCCTGTACGATTCATCAAGCGCATGGACAAGTACAGTCTGTCTCATTAAAGAATTCCACTTTTTGACAGTTGTGTTGGCATTTATTTTTACAGCTGTTTTCAAGAAATAAGCAGTGTTTTCCTCTCTCACAAAGACTTTTGCACAAACACACTTAGCTGGCTATCAAACCGTATAATTTACGAAAATTAAAAGTAATTTCTTGCAAAAATTGTTATGCATTATAGCCTTCAAAACTGTTGAAAAATGGAATTCTTTTGTGAGCCAAGACTATACATGCGGAATGTGTGTATACCCGAGACGTTTAAGGTAGAGCTATACCTCTCGCAAACTGCAGATACAGCAGAGATATGGGGACAGCAAATGTCAGAAAAATGTGACAGATATTCGCAGTGTTGTGAAGCGTTCATTAAGCAGTATTGAAACACTTTTGAACAAGATAAACTGATTCAGGGAATATTTCAAGGTCGTTACCAGCAGACAGCGGACTACTTAGGGAGTCTGTTGAGGAATGTAAGTTTCTGGACACGCCATTTTCCTAGGAGCAATTAGTACATTACCTTATCTGACATTTGCCACAATTTTACATGAGGCGGAGTGTAACAGCAGGGATCAACAATTGTGAGGCTCTTATAAAGATGGTGGAGAAGTATCACTCAGTAGGTCGAGCGTGCTACCCAGCAAGGGCACATGAAAGGCAGTATAGTCACTCTACACAGCAGGACTTTTAACAGTGGAGTGACGAAACGCCAAGAGAAAGATGGTCTGGAGGCTCGCCTTGTCCCGAATTTGTCGCGACCCAGCGGGAGCTACTGGAAAAAGAGAAGGAAGAGTTTTGTCCTTTAGCGCCCCCTGAATACAATGAGCGCATCCACGCAGTACAAGTACACAAGTCAGACTCAAACCAGGAAAACTTTTAAAAGCCCCTGGTGAAAACCTCTCACGGCCGGGGCAGCAACAAGTTAGCAAGGTTGGTACATGTGTACATGGGTGTGAACTTGAGATGGATTTAGATGAGGTAACAAAGCTGGAAGATGCAAAAACTACCTCTGACAAGTGACTAATATCAAAAAATCTCCATTCCTCAATGTACAGGTAAGTCATATGTCCATGGAAGCAATCATTGACACAGGGGCACCGGTCTCAGTTATAGATAAGGGTTTGATTGACGACTCGACACATTCAGGTCATTGGAGAGAGAGGGCAGTCATTCCTGTAACAGCTGTAACGTCGACAGGGAGCTTAAGCGGGAAACAAGACGGCGACACACAGGTTAAATCAGTCGTATGCGAGAGTTGAACGAGGGCCAGCGCATAAAAGACAGTGGCGGCGTGAACGACGGACTATCACTAGGACAGCAGGCCAAGGCAAACACGTTTCTCAACAGGCATGGAGACGTCTTTCCCGAGTGTTCCGAGAAAGTTAAGTTGTACAACCAATTCTGCATCAATCTGGTATCGAATGTGGACATGTCTCATAGAGTAGGAATGAGCACCTACGACCTCAAGGACCCAGATTAGGCAGACGTAAGGAGAATCTGAAGCCAGATGTGTACAGTTTTGTTTTGTTCTTTTCAGAGTAACTAATAGGAGGGGTGAGTAAGCGAGTTAGTTATTGCCCCATCAAAAAAATAGCTGCTTTTTTTGTTTCTATTTTGCTTTTTTACTGTTTAAATAAAATTTCATCAAATAAATGTACTGTATTTAAGTTTCAGTAAAACTATAAAGTCTCGATATTTCAAGAGAAACATGTGTGTTGTGTTCAGGAAAATTTTCCAAGACAAACCCGTGTATTTAAAAAAAAATGTGTTAACTGCAGCAATGATTAATATATCTGGATTATTACTTTTCTGTGTTAGCATGAGGTAAGTGTAAACACTTAAAAATTATGCATTGTACCATGTAAAGCATATTTTAGTTAAATATTGTAAATGACTCGTGTGAGTTAACTAATCAGTACTGAAAATGTTTGTAAACTACTGATACTTCATATAATTACTACTGAAAGCTTCAGTAAATGGTTGGCGCCTCTGAACTAATAGAGAATGTGCACAGCAGTGAAAATTTTTGATAGGCCTGCATGCATGGTAGGTACTTGCATTAGAAATCTTATTTCTTAATAACTTTCAAGATAAATGTTGTACAAAAATGCCAAACGTAAATCATTCCAATATTTAATTTCAGTCAATGTTCAGGAACCAATCCAAAATTATAGTCATTTCACATTAACGGTAGCAACTGCACCTTGGACAGCATGATGGCATGGTAAGTTGGTATGACGTCTCAGCCAACGACCAGTTGTTCAAGTAACTATGAGATGCACTTACCTCAGAGGCAGCGACCACGTGGCTACGGCCAATCTCCTGGAGACATTGCTCATACTTCTTGTGCAGTGATGCCAACTCCTGCACTTTCCTCCTCCTCTGCTTCTCGGTTTGCTCTTGCTCAAACCTACTCAGCTGCCTGTCTTTCTCCTTCTCCGTCTTCTGTCGCACCTTCCGCGCTATGTCCTTCGACTGCTGACGAACCTGTTCCAAGACCCACACCACGCAGAATGTACGACAAACCACAAATACAAGCTAAGCTAGTTCTCAGGCAGTTCTTGGTTAGTGAAGTATTAAAGGGTAGGAAGTAGAGATAGCAAATGATTGTATTTGAATTCACTTTAACACACAGAGTTGCTGGCTTACTAGTTAACAGATAAGCTTGCGAGTGTAGATTTTGATGTATTTTTGGACATTTGTACAAGTAAAATAATAAAACAATTACATTGTGTGGCCTAGTATTGTTGTACAAAACACAACTTTGGACATGGTCCATTTGTTATTGCTACTAAAGTCTGCTGCAAATTCAACAAGTGAATGAGACCCTGACTTTGAGTTATTTCTTGAAAACCATCCTGGAAGATTTCAATAGGCATACATTAGGTGGTTATAAAAATTCACTTTCTAGAACAGGGTAAGTTACCTCAGTCACATGACCAGGTTTTGATGATAGGCCTACCAGAGGTAAATATCTAGTTTTGCAACTCATAGTGTACCGGCCAAACTATTGATTTTAGACATATAAGTAGTTTATTGATGAAAAATGTTTCTACTGACATTCTAAGAAGTCCTACGTAAAAAAAATTTTTTGTTAGATTATTTAGGTTAGGTAATTAGGTTAAAGTAAGATTAGGTTAGGTTAAGTTAGTGTTGGAGACAATAAAATTTAGGTTGTTAAGGTTGGCGTGTCTGAAAAAAGAGAAAAGAAAAACGGAGTAATGGTGGAATAAAGATATGTTAGATGTGAGTGAACGGTGTGTTTTCATGATAGAAAAACAACAGGTTATGGGCCCAGACCCACAGCTCTAGTTATTGAATAAGTAACAGAGATTCTCGCGGTTATTGAATAAGTAACCAAATAGTGATAGTTTAGTGGAGTGTTTTTTTTTATGCGGACATTCGTTGCATTCGTTTAGCACGCTTTGTTCATCCAAAATGGAGTCTGAAAAATCTTCTAGACTCGCGAAACTAGTGAGTGAAAACAACTGGAGTGTGTGGAAATTCCAGGTAGTAGTCAATCTGAAGTCAAGAGACTTGTACGGTATTGTGTCGGGCAGCGAGTCTACACCACTGAAAACCGATAATATTTCTGATGCGGAGTTTCAAAAACTCCGTAAGATATGGAATAACCGGGATAGTAAAGCCCAAGAAGTAATTGTGACGTGGTTGGAAGAAGGCCTGATGACGCATTTGTTAACATGTGAGTCGGCGAACGAGATGTAGGTGAAATTGTCGTCTATTTACGAGCAGCAATCTGAGGTGAGTCTGCATCAGCTACAGCAGAAATTTTTCAACATGAAGTATGAAGGGGAAGGGATCGCCATCTTTGTTTCAAAGTTACAGGAGCTAGCAGTTCGTCTTAAACAGCATGGGGAAAAGATTTCTGAGCAAATGCTTATGACCAAAATTATAGTTACCTTGCCATACAAGTATAAGCATTTTGTTTCAGCTTGGGAGTCCGTCCCTGTTAATAATCAGAAGCTAACAGAACTGACTTCTAGGCTCTTAATAGAAGAAGATAGATTAGGGGATAAGTCTGCAGTAGAAGGGGCTTTGGTGACAAGAAGTAGTGTTAAGTCTGTTCCTCCTGCCACTATTGTGGTAAGCTAGGTCACATGAAGGCTAATTGTTTCAAGAATAAAGATAGAGTGGAACGTGATGCAGGCAAATTCACATGTTTCTACTGTAAGAAGGGTGGTCACGTCATTAAAGACTGCAAATTAAGGACTGCAAATTAAGGATTGCAAATTAAAAAAGTAGGAAAATGAACAGCAGTAAACTTCAGAATAAGACATACAATAATGCGTTCATAAGTGCAGCATTGTTTGGTGATAGCTTGAACTCAGAGGACTGGTACGTTGACAGTGGAGCTTCGGAGCATATGTGTTCACAAAAATATCAGTTTTCAGAATTCAAGTGCTTAGAGGAAACTAGACACATTGTCATAGGTAATGGATCTAGGTTAGTAGCTGAAGGAATTGGAACTGTGATTCTTGGGTAAGTTCAGAGTTGCAGGATGTTTTGTTTGTCCCAGAAATCAAATTCAATTTGTTTTCAGTTGGTGCTGCTCTGAGAAAGTGCTATGCAATGTTGTGGAGTGAAGAAAAATGTGAGTTAGTTAAGAGATAGAAATGTCTGTGCTGTAGAATTGCAACAGGGAAAACTGTACAAAATGAAATTTAAGAATGTAGGGCCTAAGTTAGAATCAGCTGTTCCATGTTTGAGTTCTGAAGTATGTTCGTTGCAAACCTGGCATGAGAAGCTGGTGCACCAAAATGTAAAACAAGTCAAGGCCACTCTTGAAAAGCATGACATTTCGGTAGTGATTCCCGACAAGTTTTTTTGTGAATCATGTATTAAAGGGAAGCAACATAGACAACCTTTTCCCTCGAGCATAACCAAGACTGCAGAAACTTGCCAAATCATCCATGCGGACATTTGCGGACCGATGGAAACAAAATCATTGGGAGGGGCAAGGTACTTCCTACTGATAGTTGATGATTTTAGTAAATACAGGTTTGTGTACTTTCTAAAACACAAATCGGAAGCTGTGGAGAAATTAAAAGTGTTTCTGCATCTAGCCAAAACAGACACAGGGAATGATGTGAAAATTCTCAGAACAGGCAACGATAGAGAATCAGTGAGTCAGGAAGTGGTAAAGGTAACAGAAAACTTGGGCATTCGACATCAGAAAGCTGCTCCGTATTGCCCAGAACAAAATGGCAAGGTGGAGCGCGAGATGCGTACTATAGTTGAGGCGGCCAGGACAATTCTACATGCCAAAAACCTAGAAAAACATTTGTGGGCAGAAGCAGTAAACACTGTGGTGTATGTGATTAACAGGACAGGCACGAGCTCTGCGAAGGGTAAGAATCCGTACACATTGTGGTTTGACTCAGATGCAGATATAAAAGAACTTCATGTGTTTGGATCAGAAATCTATAAACATGTGCCTAAAGAGAAAAGGAAGAAGTGGGACCCTAAGGGTGTCAAGGGAATCTTTGTCTGCTACCAGGAAAATTCTAAAGCCTTCAGAATATACTTCCCTGACCAAAGAAGAATAGAGATCTCAAGGAATGTTATCTTTGGGAATGTGCAAAGCAACATAAAGCCAAAAGAAGTTGTACCGTATGACAGTGATAGAAATACTGTTGACACTGAAGATAGAGGTTATGCAGACGACCAAGAAGATCCTACTTTGTCAGAAGAGGAAGAAAACTTCAGAGGATTCGAGCTAAGAAAAGAACCAGTTATAGCTACTGGACGTTTTGAACCACCTCCGGACAAGAGGTCAGAGGATATACTGCATCGGTTACAAATACACACGATGGGGCAAGAAAAGAAGTACTAGCAGTAGAGAGGAACCTGAAAAAAGATCAGCTAAGGGACCGTACTACCTTAAAGAAACCTCAAAGGTTCAGCGCCTATGAGACCGGTTTTTGTGCGTTAGGAGAACCACTTAGTTACAAAGATGCCATGGAGAGTGATGACAGTGAAATGTGGAAGCTGGCTATCGACACAGAACTGAAATCAATTGAAGAAAATAATACCTGGACGGAAGTGGTAACCCCAGAAAATTGTCACATAATAGGGTGCAAATGGGTGTTTAAAATAAAATACGATCAGAATGGGAAACCAACTCAGCACACAGCCAGGCTGGTTGCAAAGGGCTTCGAACAAAAGAATGTGACTGATCTGGGAGAAATATATGCACCTGTTGCAAAATTGGGTAGAATGACAATCCTTCTATCCATCGCAAATCAGCTAGATCTACCAGATTATCGGACGTGCAGAGTGCCTTCCTTTATGGAAATATTGAGAAGGAAGTTTACCTTGCTAAACCAGAAGAAGTAGTGTGTGATGGAAAAACGGTGTATAGATTAAACAAATCCATCTACGGTTTGAAAAAGTCTCCAAAACATTGGAATGATAAATTCAACCAGGTGATTGAGCAAGAGGGTTTCCAGAGATCAAAACATGACTACTGTTTGTATGTGAAGACATCCTCAAATTACAAAATTTATGTTCTGTTGTACGTAGATGATCTTCTAATAGTTGGAGATAGTGAGAAGGAAATCGAAAAACTAAAGTCAAAATTAAAGGAAAATTTCAAGATGAAAGATCTCGGAGAACCTTCTAACTATTTAGGAATATGCATTTCACAAGACCGAAAATCAGGTATCCTCAAGATAAACCAAACTCAGTTTCTGAAATCAGTGTTAGCTAAGTATGGTATGGAAAACTGTAGGCCTGTGGCGACCCCAATGGATCCTTCCTTTTAAAACGTCGAAAAATGACCAACCGTCTGAAGACTCTAAGCTAGAAACAAGATGCCGTCAACTCATTGGGAGCCTCATGCATGCGGCAGTAGGATCAAGACCTGACTTGATTGCGACTGTTAGTTTGTTGAGTAGGCACCAGAACAGTGCGAGTGATCAGGTTTGGATCGCTCTGAAATGTGTCATGTGATAGAGGAACTCTCGAACTGTCTTTAAAGTACAATCATCAAGAGACATCTCCAAAGGTGCAGGGATATGTTGACGCTGACTGGGGAGTTGATCTGGAGGACAGAAGATCTACCTCAGGGTTCATATTTTTAGTCCATGGGTGTACAGTGATATGGGCATCGAAGAAACAACCCACTGTGGCTCTCTCATCCACAGAGGCTGAGTATATGGCCCTCAGTTTGGCTGCAACAGAAGCTTGTTGGATAAGAGGTGTTCTTAGTGACCTTGGTGTTCCTCATTCAGGTGAGTCGGTGCTTATCTACGAGGACAACCAAGCAGCCATAAGTGTGTTGAAAAATCCAAGTAACCACAAAAGACTGAAGCATGCGGACATTCGCCACCACTTTATAAGGGAAAAGATTCATGAGGGCATCATTGAGATTAAGTATGTCGGTACAGACAATCAAGTTGCTGATGGACTTACAAAATCACTTAATAGGCTTCACATGTCAAACTTATGAAAGGTCTGAGACTTGCAGGTTGTGGATCAAATACTGAACTGTGATTCCTGTACATAATTTGTTTGCCAATTAGTAATAGTAGTTTTTTTTTTATAGCAAATTCAATCCGGTTTACCATGTGTTAAGAAACAATATTGTCTTGGTAAGTTAAATTTTCCAAAGTCAAGGTTGTTGGAGACAATAATTTTATTGAGGGGGGGTGTTGGAGACAGTAAAATTTAGGTTGTTAAGGTTGGCGTGTATGAAAAAAGAGAAAAGAAAAACGGAGTAATGGTGGAATAAAGATATGTTAGATGCAAGTGAACAGTGTGTTTTCATGATAGAATAACAACAGTTAAGCCGGCCTCACACGATGCCCAATTTCATAGCAGTTTCTATGCCCATTTTCTGGTAGCATTTCTGCTTCCGTCTGAGTGCAGTTCCAGCACCTCCACAAGGGGTTTGGTTCTGGGCATGGCAGATTTTGTACCCGAAACGTTACCCAAAAATGTAATAGAACATGTCCTATTTTTCGGGAGTTCATATTACCCAGA
>PNEQ01000783.1:0-16111 GCA_003012365.1 Medauroidea extradentata
ATAGAAATTTAGTCATTGTTTCAGAGTTCATACGATAATAGTTCTGTCAATAAAATTGAGTTACTTTAATATAAATAGGGTTAGTGACGAAAAATGTTCGTTGAAAAAAAAATTTTTTACCACGGGTATTTTCCTCGAATAATGGTCGCACCTTCAATTTTTTGCGTCCAATTTGGCAAAAAATATGCGACGATTATGCAGTGAAATACGGTATTTACATTTGTTCGCTCTGTCCCCCTGAAAGTGTAAATAAGGGATTTTACTGTACATTAAATTGTCCTTGCAACTCCGAAATAAAGTTTAATATAGACTGCACCTACAGCAATAACGAATTAAGTTTTAAAATCAGTTTTTCCATTTAAGATGTTTTCCCAGCTAAGAAGTTTGTGGTATAAAGTCCCTTCAAAAATGTCTTAACAAAGTTTTAATGTATGTGTTTGGGCTTAATCGAATCAGACTTGGTTACAATGTCATCTTTGTATATTGTTTAAGCAATAAATGTTATCACTCCCTAACACTAGAAATAATGCCTCCATAATTAGTTAACTATCCCTAAAACACAATTATACTTAACTAAGAATACCTACAAAATGTAGTTTGAAATAAAATGGCAACACTTAACAGACAAAATTAATCGAGGAAATATGCTAAGTATTTGCAAAGTACACAGACGAGATAATTATATAACTAGATAAACATTAAAACAACAAAAGCATGTTATCAAGTTGTAATGGCAGACACAGAACATGGCTCACTTAAAAAATGAAAGTTATGAATTAATGTAATGTAAATGGCATGAAGGTTTCAAATGAGCAGCGTGACCACTCGCCTCATCTCTGATGGTTGCAGTCCGGGCGGCATGCGCCTGACCGCAAACATTTGCGCTGCATCCTCAGGCTTGTGGAACATGTTGACGAACATCAGGAACGCACACACCAGTGTAGCAGACACAGCCTTGCCATCCTGACAACACAAACACACTTAAATGTGTTGCAGGCCTATAATTTGGATTTTGCAGCAAGTCTAGCCTTTAGGGTATCACAATCAACCGTTCATCTGATGCAATAATTTAAAATAATTTTCCACCTGTTTCAAGATATAATGTCCACTGTGAGCTGACATGTTTGTTTCTTATATATTTTTTTGCTGCTACAAAGACAAACCCTTCAACTGAAATTGTTAAAACAGTGCTCTCACATTCCTGATAGGACCCAACAAATTACTAGTAGAAAGAAAAACACTGTGATTTTGTATTAAAAACATGTCCCGTATGAAGAAAACGTAGTTTACCAAACAATAAAGAGGAACATGAAAAGAATTTCTCATAATGTCACCCCCGTATTTGTGGATGAACGTGCATCTGCAATATGCACATACATGTCACTGTGAATGTATATGAAATAATATAAATACAAAGTTATTATTATGTCATACTGAAATATTTAGTACAAACTTTATTTAAGTATTAAGCAAAATATGTGGTGAAGCTATAACAGAGTAATTTCTTATTTGCCTCTTCGGAATTATCATTATCCCTTCCCTCAGTTTCTGTACAAAAAAAACTCGCAAATTGTTTGTCTAAACCACGGAAATGCAGCTTAATTAATTCCCTACACAATTTATGCCAATTTTGGTATTTTCAGGTGATTTAACTCTAATTGTGCTCATGTCGCAACATAATCTACATACTGTAGGTGTCTGTCTTAACGCCTCTGCAGCTCACGGAAAACTGTGTTCCTCATCTTCGGCCAACTGATGATAGAGAGTACACAGAGCCAGAAATAGGGATGATAAAACTCCATAGGTGACAGTTGTTGACTTGTACTCCTTAATGCTTGTTGATGTGTCAAAACATCAGAGTATCCGTTGGTAGTCTTGATGACGTGGCACCACCTGGATTTGTCTATACATTTGTTTTATAGTATATCTGCTGTAAATACAATGGTATGCAGAAGAAAACAACTTGCCCATTCACTATAATGTCTAACTGGAGGTTATGCCCTGACAGTAATACATCGTTCAATGAGTGACTTGATGATGTCTTGGCTCAGGCATCAAAAACCACTCACAGCTTAGTGGCTGTGCAGTCTGGCTTTAGCACGCAATGGTGTGGAATGTACGTAGTATGCCAAATCCACTTCAGTGGTTGCTTCTGGTACCTCCTCCATGCGCCCAGATACCAGATAGTCAGCTGTGATAAAGACGATTCACCTGTGGGTCCCTTTTGAGTCGCCGCTCCAGGTGGCCAGTCTGCGTACAGCTTGAACCATTTTTCTCCTAGCTCTGGTTTCCCTGACTTAAAAGGAAGTGCCACCACGCACCTACCAACAGGCCTTCGATGGTGTGACTGTTGAAACAATGCTTCAACTGTGCTTGCTTGGGAGTTAATGTCGATGTGACTGGCACCTCCTGTATTTCCCAGAACTTCCTTACACTATCCTCCAACGACGTTAAAATGTGTGGAGGAAGGTCGTAACCATTCAGGTTGTAGGTCCTTTGAGCGCATCCACCTTTCCCATTACAAGCGACCCAAAGACAGAGTCCAGTGCCACAGGGGAACCTGGACCTCCGTCCAATCTCCCACCAGTGAGTATGAACTGGAATAACTCTGGTCCAACCAGCAAATCCATGTACCAGGGAATTCCAAAGTGAGGATCTGCCAACTTCAGGTTAGATAGATGTTTCCAGCTGCTGTCCGCCACCCTTGTGGCTGGCAACTGATCACTTATTTTATTCAACACCAAGGTTTCAATAGTGAACTGCTCATGTTCATCCCATACTAGCTGTATGCGACATGCTACTACACCCTTATCAGCAAAAGTGGCACCAAATAAGCCTTGCACTGATTGTGAGCACCTTGTTCTTAATACACCTAGTCTTCGTAAACAGCTGCTGGTAATGAAGCTCGTCTGACTTCCCGAGTCGAATAGAGCCATGCAAGCCTGAATGTAGTCAGTGGAATCCTTAACACCAATCATAGCAGTTGCCAACAAGACATAATGCCGGTGCCGTACTTGTGAAAGATGACGAAGCTGTTTGTCATCCTCGTCCGTGGTTCTGTGCATCTGTGGGCCAAAGTTTGCAGAATCAGAAGCGTCCAAGTACAGCAAGGTTGCCCCGCTTCCTCAAGGCTAAATGGGTGAGGGTGGTCCACAGGTGAGGCACCGTTGATTTGGCTAGCTGTAGGGAGAGAGCTTTAAGAGACTCCTCCTGTGGATCGATGAAAAGCCTAGCGTGTCCAGGGAGAGTGGTGTCCCTCGTATAGGGCCTACGCTGGATGCTTTTGTGCGAGTAGAGGAAGGGGGTTTCAGAATTCTCTATATGGGTAAGGTCGATGTCCACTCACCTTATTAAAATAACTTTCTGAGCAACCTTTTCTTATCGTCCGATAAGGGTGCGGTTCGCTTGGGCATTCGGCGGTCCTCTGTGATGATCTCCTGGATCCGCTGGTGCAGGAGAGCAGGCCTAGGAGGAGTCTTGATAGGACTCAGTAGCTGGATCTGTTGGCGCTAGATTTCTCTAAGTATCTTGCTGAACCGCACGTGTTTGCGAGTTCGGGCCTGAGGGGCCGGAAGCTGTTTATAATGAGCGCTGAGCTCAGACAGGGTAGGCTCAGGGCCTGGTAGTTTCTGCAGTTCCGGGATTAGACCGGCAGGGTATGCGTCCTATTGGGCGACTAACTGTTGTCGTGCTTTTGCAGCTTGTTGTCGAGGAATCAGTATCTCCTCCTGAGATGAGCGGGCCTCCGATTCAGACAATTAATTTTAAAAAAATAAATAAATAAAAGAATAAATTACGTTTGACTGGTTATATTGTTGGATTGTTCAAACTACACAAGTTCACAAAACACTTTACAACTCTTCCTGTTTTCAAGTCTTTGTACACACTTTACAGAATTTACAACTCTCTCGCACTTTACTACTGCCAATACTGATTAACACAACTCTGCCACTGAAATATGATACTCTGACTTATCACTGGCACTCTGCCACTTGTATAGACTACTTCGCGGGAGCCTCCGCTTACTGACTTCCGCTTTCCGGCGGATACTTCTGGTGCGCCTCGTGGCGGCCGATAGAGCTGCGCAAGTGGGTGCGTTCCCAAAGCTACAGTGCGCTAGAGTGACCGACTCGCTACGTCGTTTCTAGACGCTCGGGAGGTAGAGTAGGTTTGGGTAGGAGGACTTAGGTTGCAGTCTCCCGCCACAGCCCGTAAGGAAGGAGCGAGGGTTTAGGTGGCAGTCTCCCGCCACAACCCGTAAGGTAAGGGGAGAGTGCCTAGAGAACTCGGTAGGAGCAGAGCCCTAGGAAACACTGATTTTCTGGAGGGTGAGAGGCGCCTTATATACCGTCCGAGGGAGTGGAAGTCCCGTTAGGCGGGTGGGTTCAAAATGGCCGCTCGGCCGCTGGAGCTGTCTGCTCTGCAGGGTTACCAATACTAGAAAGCATAATTTCGCTCGCCTCATAAACACAACGTACTCACTATTAAAATATTATTACGTGTTGCCGTTTAAACGCTGTTTAAATAACACTCATACATTTTAGACACTTTAAATAATATTATTTACATCAAATATTATCTCGTGCATAATTTATCTTACTCAGTCAAAGTCCGTGCACGTAGTTTTTGGCATCATGGCTGTGACTGTAAACAAATAAATATTATGTGAAATGTTCTTCAGGTACGCGAGTCTTTCTTTACACACACAAATTATTACAATAAAATAGTATTTGATTACTAACAAGTGCAAACAGCGTAATATTATGTACATATTCAGAAATCGGCAACACGTGGTTACATTTTAGGCCTAACCTACAAATTCAACACAGGTCAACTTAAAAGGGAGGCGAGCTTTAGTATGGATAGTATTAAGGACGCAGTGGCGATGCATCAAGGTGTGGTGTTGTAGATCGCAAATTTTACACCATGACCTTGAGAAACACTCTTTCACCCTGTGTCATTGCCTTAAGAGAGTGTAGTAGATAAATAAATGCTGAAAACATCAATTGATTTATACACTTTTTTTGAAGACAATATGAATAAAATACTCAATGACAAACCTAGATAATGGTATTTGTCAACTTTATGTGTAAATATTTATCCAGAATTACTAATTCGTTACGCGTGATCTCTTGCGCTGCAATTAAATGCACGAAGTTCCAGCGTCAGAGATTGTGCCTCAGAAGTTCGTAACACTGGAAACAATTGTGTTTAAAACGTAGGCTAAAACTACTGTCTAGGATTGCTATTGTTTAACTTTCGCAAATTGGCTCCAAGAAACCTACAGTTATAGATGAATGCTTTTAGCGTTGAATTATGTACCACACCCTCTTCAGCAAATAAGGTAAAGGTTACACTGCTTGGCCATCTCAAATCTTTCCTGAGGGGATTGAGATTGGAACTGAGGGCACTTTATTAAGGAATGATCCTCCTGACACGCAAAACACCACATTCTCTCGGATAACTGATAACAGTTACCCATTACAGCTGAGTTGGCTGCAACTTGGGGTGCGTTGACTAACGCTTCCACATGGTGACTAATCACTAATCGTATATTGTCGAGCGCAGTTGCAGAAGTTTCCACGCCACCTCAAAGTTTTCCTCCGTAAGTAGTAGTGACTGTATCATGGACAATGGCTCGCCTGCCATTGCCGTTATTAGGTACGACAGCCGCTCCATATTTGTCAACCGTGTGTTGCTTGCCAAAAATGCCTCAAAGAGGTGTTTGCAAATGTTTGCCATGTCTTAATTTACCCACTAAAACTAGGTAACTTAATCGGATTGTGTACTGCCCCAGCAGACACCGCAGTCTTATTTTCTGTCACAGTATCCGCCACGGCCAAAACCTTATAATATAGTTTGTCAAAGAATTTCAACCTTTAAAGATGCTTGCTCCAGTCAAAGTCTGCGATCTCAATCGCTTTTGTAGCAAGTAGGAGATGGTTGTCCTTAAAGGAGGAGAGAATTTGACGCATGTCCCTGCAGGTGGCCATAAAGAGGCGTTCCTGTGAAGGGTCCGCCCTCGCCGCTCTCTGCAACTGATTCTCCGCCCGAACCATCCTTAATGTTGCAGCTTTCACCACTGGCGGCGCCATGTTGACTTAGGTAAGACACTCGTACCGTGACTCGTTCGCATGACATTGTTCACTTGTTCATGCAAGAGCTCCAAAAAAGGTTGTCGAAGTGAACTATGAACTATTGTCAGTGAACCGTTCGCGGAAGATGCCGGCACACACACGAACAAAGAAAAACTGCACACATTGTTTTTCATCTTGTTTTTATGCACTGATTGCACTAATTACGATTTATGGTGACGTAGTAAGTCCCAGCTTGTGCAACAGTCTTGGCGAGATGTTTTCCCGCGTGATTCTGATGGACGCTGGCAACAGTCCCATTTCCTGTTACTTTACCTTGCTTTCGGAAGCTCGGAGACAGTAATTATCACTTAAGTCGCCGCACTATTCGACCTCGGAGGACCAAAATGTTTCGTGTCATGGTTGGACCATTTATCCTCAGAAAATTACAAGAATGTTCGGCATCAATGACAAGCTCTTGGTGTCCTGTCTGCCATCTTGAATCTACACTAACAGAACAGGATGACACAAAAAAAATGGGTTACATTGCCAACACTATCAAAACAAAAGACTGCAATCTCTCTCTCTCTCTCAACACCATACATTTACTTACACAGTCACTCAACACAAGTACTCGCAGGGAAAAACAGCATGTGTAACTATCAAGACGTACCAGCCAGTGAGTACCTCAACCTTCTGTCTATTTATTTAATTGGAGAAGAGAAGAATTATAGTTACACATATCAACACAATGACACATAATACACGGAAACATGTTTCAAGACATTTTGCAGAACAAGTCTGCTTCCTCAGACGAAGAGTAAACAAGTACAGTCAACTCCCGAATATCCTGCGGCGGATTATTTGATTTGCGGATTAATCTGCTGTTTTTTAAGGAAAAATAATATTTATTAAGAAAAAATTCAAAATCTTACAATTGTAAAATTCGTAAAATTCGTAACTTTTCAGAGAGTCGGCAACACCGCGCCAACTGTATTGGCGCGCAACGTGGCAACGCTGTTGTGTGGCAGAGTAAACAATAGATCCTCACGTGTTGTTTCATCATCCCTTCCGCCCCCCCCCCCATCAAGGTTTCCTGCTGTGCTATCCTGCATCCCGCGGCCGTACTGCGCATCACACAGCACCGTGACAGTTTGAGTTTAGAGTAGTACTGAATCAGTCGTGTGAGCATAATGTCTGCTAAACGAAAACGTGTTGTTCTAACAATCGAACAGAAACTTCAGATTATCAATAAACTTGAAGGCGGTGCTTCTGTTAGCCAGCTTTCGCAAATGTACGGTATTGGAGTGTTAACAGTTAATGATTTGCGAAATACCAAGGCAAAGATTATGGCGTATGCAAGTGCTTCAGTCTCTACCAGCGGGATGAAGAAGAGGAAAACAATGAAAACATCAACATACGAGGAACTTGATAAGGCTATGTTTGAGTGGTTTAGCCAGAAAAGGGCAGAAGGTACCCCAGTGTCGGGTGTAATTTGTGCAGAACAAGCAAACAAGTTCTTTAAATATCTTGAGATGGAGGGAGAATTCAATGCTTCGTCGGGCTGGTTTACCAGGTTTAAAAACCGTCACGGAATACGAGAAATTGAGGTTCAAGGTGAAAAGTTAAGTGCTGATACATCTGCAGCAAGCGATTTTTGTCAAGAGTTCCAAGAATTCATTGAAACTAAAAAAATTTACAACCGGAGAAAATTTATAATGCAGACGAGACTGGCCTGTATTGGAAATGTCTTCCTTCCAGGACACTAGCTTTTGAATCTGAGCATAGTGCACCGGGCCACAAGTCCAGTAAAGAACGATTGACGGCCATGTGTTGCGCAATTGTTACCGGCGCACACAAAGTGAAACTTTGTGTAATAGGCAAAGCAAAAAAGCCGCGTTCTTTCAAAGGAACACAAAACTCTAATTTGCCAGTTTCATATTTCAATCAAAAGGGAGCGTGGATGGATCGACAAATTTTTAAATCTTGGTTTGATCACAGTTTTGTGCCACAAGTGCGAGAGCACTTACAATCGAAGGCCTGCCACAAAAAGCTGTATTGCTACTGGACAATGCACCGTCACATCCTTGTGCAGACGTTTTGAAATCGGACAATGGACAAATATTTGTCAAATATTTGCCACCAAATGTAACATCACTGATTCAGCCCATGGATCAAGGTGTTATTGCCACGATGAAGAAACTGTACAGGGGCAGTCTTCTAAGGAGACATATCGATGAGGGCACTGATCTCAAGATGTTCTAGAAAAGATTAACTGTATTGGACGCAATTTATGGAGTGTCAAAAGCTTGGAACTCAATCAAGCCCACAACCATATCTTAATCTTGGAAAAAAATCTTCCCAGACATCGAAATTGAAGATTTTGCAGGGTTCGAGGGTGAAGAATTTTCGGCTGAAAAGTTATCCGCTTCTTTACGTGGCATGGAAGGGTGCGAAGATGTTGACAGTGCCTGTATTACAGAATGGTAAGAGGTGGACTGTACCCTGCCAGGTCAGGAGGTGCTGAGCGATGCAGAGATAATACAATGCGCACAAGGTCAAACAGGAGGAGAATCAGATGACAGCGCATCTGGATCGGAAGATAGTGATGGTGACCTGATTCCACAGAAACGTATTATGCACTCGGCGGCGCTGGAATGGACTGAAAATTTGTTGAATTATTTATAGCAAGAGAGTGATACACCGTTGGCGGATAAACTCACTGCTAGAAAAATTCGTAGCGCGATTAGGAAAAAAGAAAGTGCATTAAAACCACAAAAATCCATTAAAGATTTTTTTCAAGCGAAGTAGGCATGGCTTGTTTGTCGTATGGCAAGTTTTCATTAGTGTATTATCATGTATGTAGGCCAAATTTTTTTTATTGTTTAAAATTATATTTTGTGTAGGCCTAACGCAATTTAGCGTGTTTAGGATGAGGAAATGTGTTTTGTGGAGGTCTCAAGTGGTTTTTACTTATTTAAGATGAGTAACTTAAACTTTGTTTATGTGCATGGCTACAGCATTTTCGTGGGCTTAAGGATAAGCTATGCATTAACGTGTTTCAAAGTGTATTAAAATGTTTATTAAATAATCTTTCACACCCTCCTCAATTGTTGTTTTCGTATTTAATAAACGTAGATAAGAAAAACGTGTGAGATAATGGGCCAAGATTCGTTCTTTCTGAAGTGAATTTTATTTTGAAACGGCTGGAAAGTCAACAGAAAATGGAAGCATGTGCGACAAACGTAAGTAAAATGTGTGCCTGTGAAATGTTTATTTTTATAATACTGTAGGTGCAAAGATATTTTACTTGAAAGTACTTTATACTGTATAACTTAGTTTATCTCCCACAGTTTGTTTTATGTTCGTCTGTTACAATTTTTTTCTGTGCTTAAGGGTGCAAAAATATTTCACAGCCTTATAAATTATTACGTACATAATATTATAATAAAATAAACTCACGCCCGACGACATTTAGTAATGGCCGCGGCAGCGGTCATTATTTATCGAATAGGGCTAGGAATGTGAGAAGGGGGGTTTAGAGACTTTGTTTTCAAGCGGGCCAAAAAAAGGTACAGGCGGATTATCCGGCGTTTTGAATTATCCGACACCTCGGCCCCCTCCATTACAACGGTTAATCGAGAGTTGACTGTACTGCAGTAGTATTGTAGGTAGTACTTGCCTACTTTTTCCCTGAAGAAACTAACTTGTTAGGCAAAGTGTTGTTAAACACACTTCTGTGTGTTGTGTGTCATTCTGATGATTTGTGTAAACATCAAGTTCTACATACATAAACTATAATTTCTTGGTTATAATGCTTGACAAGACAAGACTGTATTAAAAAGAGCAGCCTAGAGCATGCGACAACATATAATAGCAGAACGTCAAGAATGAAGCGAAGAGTTAACATAAATGAAAGCCCGGCCACAAGGACAGGCGTTTACAAGAGTAGCAGCTGGAAGGGCGTACTCACAGTGCAGTGTACGATGCACATGTTCCTAGAGTCCTGCTCCAGGAAGGAATACATGTCATTGCAGAGTGTGTAGAGAGCGTGCAGCGGTGGGGCGTGCCGTACCATGCCGGCAGACGAGACCTGTGTGTGAGACGACCAGCCGCAGTCTACCACCCGCCCCCCCAGCCGTGCAGACGAGTACGACCGCCCTGACAAGTTGTACACTGCATATTGGCTACCTGCACACACACCCAGATAACCACGATGTACAATCCATACAACAGTGTCTGCTTTTAACCAACAGTACGTTCAAGGCCACAAGTCACTGGTCAGTTTATAATATATTAAATATTCTTATTACCTTAGCTGTGGTCCCGTAAGAGGAAGATAAAGGGCATCATTCTGAGATGTTTAAAATGGCAATGTGAGAGAAAACAGAGGTCTGAAAAGTTTCTCCAGAATCATGAGCTTCGGTATGCCATCAAGGAATAATACATTTAGGAATAGTAACTGTTTACAAAATTTCATTAAAATTCTTGGCGTATTTACTCATGTAAGTAAAACCCACACCCCACATTTTCAATTTAAGGCCTTTTATTGAAAAACTTAATTAAATAAAATTAAAGAACAGATCTGATGCTTGCTCATCGACTGGGATCTAGGTGTACGCTGTCTTGGCGCAGCTTGGCACAATCAGATGCGCTGCAAGTTCAGCACGTCCCAGCAGGTCGGCAACTGTCACAAGCTGTACGCACTGCAGTTGCCTTGGCTGACTGTAATGCTGGTGTGGTTATTTACAGCTAACGATTTACAGTCTGTTCTTAAAGGGTTTCAAATTATTATATTACCATCACAATAAAGACTTCCCGCAGTCTGTAATGCATGATTAAGTTGGCTCTATTAGACCTTATTCTTCGTAAAAAGAAAAAAAAAATTGATTTCTGTGTATGACACGCACCCCTACTTTTCAATTCTGTTTTTCAGAAAAAATGTGGGTGGTACATAGATGACTATGGTAATATCACAATTTAACTAATAAAGGAGTGCATATGTGTAAGTTTGACAACTCACAGTTAAAGTATTAAGTAACCAATATAAAAAAAATTGAAACTAGCAAAGTTATCTATCACCTTCGTTCATTGCCGATAGATAATAAAAACAAATATGTTTTCCCTCATTATTTATATAAATGTAATACTATATCAAAACCCATAACCCATTCCTATGCAAACTGCATATTTGTCAAAACATCAAATGATTCCAGATTTCTGCTGGCTTTGTGCAAAATTGGTTCAACATACAAAGCTATGTTACGTATCTGCACATGCTAATAAGCATCCCTGCAGCTATTTAACATTTTCTTACGCTGACTATTCAACAGTAACTCTTTTTTAAGGTGAGATATTACAAGTCATGATATAACTACTGGTTTATTGCTTAAATGTATTTCTTAGTACATAGAATTACATATACCAAGCTGTCTGGTAAAAGCGAGCTTTGCAATAAAGTCAACAATCCATAACTTCCGGCATATACTGCAAACACTACAGGGCATAACATTTTTAAGTGTAAATAGATGTTCACATATTGACAATCAGCAGGTAATAACCTGTAAAAAAAATGTAAACTTAATTAAAACGTAGTTTTTTAATTCTTAATGGGACAATGGCGGGAAAGGCCGCTAGGCTACTAATTACAATTAAAACAGAAAGAGTTTTGCACAAGTACTCACAGGATGGTACTTGCAGATAGAAACACACACACATAGGACAAACACATTTCTCCGCGGACGCGCGGTCACAACGTTTCGCAGACTACATCTGCTTCATCAGGTGATGCAGCAGATGTAGTTTGCGAAACGTTGTGACTGCGCGTCCACGGATAAATGTGTTCGTCCTATGTGTGTGTGTTTCTATCTAGAAGTACCATCCTGTGAGTACTTGTGTAAAACTCTTTCTGTTTTAACTGTAATTTTTTAATTCTTAATTATGTATAAATTAAAAATGTTAATAAAGTTAAATGAAAATTAGTGTTGTGACACATAAGTGGAAAATTCAATATCTAGGCCGCACCTAAATATTAGAATTGAATTGGAAAGGAAGCCAAGTGTGTAATTACTATCCAACAAAACTTTTTAGTAGGTACTAGTTTAAATACTTTCTGGTTTCAAGATAATTTACTTAAGATAAATTAAATAAGTCTGAGCAGATTAGTAACTACTGCATCCAGACAAGAATTACCATAAATACTTCCATACAAATCTAAATGAAAATTGAACATCTTTAGTATTACACTGAAATAAGTGTTCCATATAATGGTAAACAATATGAAATAATAAAAATTAATTTCTGAAACTCTTAAATAATAAAACCAAATATTTAAATATCAGTCTCAAAGTTAAAAATAGTAATCTGAAAAAAAAAACTCTACAGTTACTTCTAAGGAAAATGAAAAATATTTAAAGGGATGTGTCTTAACTCCTAACTTATTATATTTACTATTTAATAATAATAATAGTGTTAACAACAACAGTGATAATAATAATAATAATAAACACTAGTTAACAGGCATTTATTAACGTAATTAATTGACTAACTATTACGTAATTTAAAACTGAAATTAAAGTACCGGAAATGGTCTTCATAACTTCAGATGCAGTAAGATGATAAAATAAAAAAAAAATACTACAATAAATTTAACATTAAAACTTAATATTTCTATAGCTAGCATAAATGCTATACTGACACTGCATCAATTTACTGTATTTCTCTGGGCACCTTACAAAACTTACTAACCAAAAATCACATCTCTCACACCAAACAGCAACTTCACGGACATAGGCTACACTAAGATGATATTACAAGTTGAAGACAAGAACAGATGTACGTATTATACTCGACACACAAAAATGTATTCTTTACTTTTGACTTGTACACGGAAGGTAATATAGAACCATCCCCATTTCGCACTAGGCAGAATACCACTCCTTGCATTCTGGTCACTAGCATACTTGGTAGCCATTCACATCTCGCAAGTTCACTGAAAGTCGAGGTGAACAAGAAGATATCAGTGCCTACCATACACAGTACTCGACACTAAGTCTTACCTGGATGCCTAGTTTCCAGCCAAGCACGCACGTCATCTGCATGGTTACTGCGGTACGCAGACTCCAGACCTTCTGCTGGGAACGGCATGACAACAAGTCGCGATGTTATGTAGCTCATATCCAGGTCTGTCCTTGTCATGCTCCTACGAATCGTAGCAGATGTTCCATATCAAGCACACACAAACATGTAACATTTTATGAAACACTTTCGGAGTTTAGAATTCTTCCCAGTGTCTTAAAGCAGTCATAAAGCGTAGTAAAGACTCTTTTATAGCTCGATTGGAATGGTTTTAACTGAAAGTTCACGGGCTTCGGAAACTCTAGATGAGAATGGGAATAAAAAAAATTCCAAAAACTCATGGTTGTAGGCTGCAATTTTAAAACAATAAACACCAGCAAGAATTTATCAACAAATAACTGGTTTAACAGACAGTATTTGGAGTTCAGTGTAGATTATGGTGAATACGGTATGTACAGAACTGTGAGACTCTGACCACTTCCAGGACAATAGACATACACCAGCTGTGAAATGACAGGATGCTGGATATACAACTCCCATAAAAAATTGACTGGCCACTGTTAATATCTGACATGAATATAATATTAAAAAATCTGGAGAAACTTAGCAGAAACCAAACCTGGATCATTGTGTTGGTAGTCAAGCAATCATCACTACCAGGTGGAGAGGTAGGAGGGACAGACACACGCGCGCGCGCACACACACACACACACACACACACAAGTTGCGACAATACTCACTGCTGGACGGTCTGCATGACCTTGCTGGAGGTATCTTTGAGGTTCTTGAAGAAGCTGCCTGCACCACCCCGCAGCGAGGAGAACAGACCTCCTCCAGCCGGGACAGCCTGCTGCGGGGCACGGTGGACAGGAGACTGGTGCGGAGGTGGGGGTCTCGGAGCAGTGGCCGGGGGTCGTGGGGCACTAGTCGGCCTGGGAGGTCGCTGTGGCACAGTACGGTTTTCACACTCTTCGTTGTTGTTCACTGCAGAGTTCACTGCGTTCCTGTCATGTGCTGCAATGGCAACACCAAACATCACTGACACCTACGAGGCCTCCATTGATACTCTCGGTACCCTGGCATCAACATTCAATAAAGCAGAGCAGAGCAGTATACCCCAGTTTAAAAAACAATACTGCCTCAACACCATTGAAATAAGTTTTCACAAGACTGATTTGAAGAAAAAAAAACTGCAAAAATATTGCTTTAAAAGAAAATATCAATCCTACATCACTGCAACAACTCTGACGAATGTGCCATTTGAAATGTAATTTAACTAATCCATACCAACAGGTCAAAATAGTAATATCGTCTAAATAGTATATAAACCTCTCATTCATTCATAATACTAAATATATTAACCTCTTATTCGATAATAATAGATAACAGCCAGCAGAATTTAAGCAACACTACGCTGATCTATGTAAATTTCCTTACGCCAGAAAAGTTTAACATGATAATTAGTTAATTGTTGTAACGTTCAAAGGCCATACATACCAAGAGTGATTTGTAGGAGACACAGCTACTAGATTCATTTAATTATGTTTACTTTTATATACATATACATATCACCCCCCCCCCCTTCCTACAAACAGCCTTTTAATATATTGTTAACTTTTTATTTGCAAAAGTACAAGTTTTGAGCATCAGATAATATGGAATAAACCACTTCCTATTTTACCTTTTAAAATTCTTAAAAATGATTTAGTACTGTAAATCCAAGATCATTTTTATTTCTTGAGAAGAATAGAAGACTACACATTTCCACTACAGCAATTTACTTGCTAGCTTTGAACATCCAGAACATAAATTAATGCTATGGTAAAACTGCCAACACTTGTTAAGATTCCCACCTACAATCTAGGAAGTAATTTAGAGTGTATCTCACTCCATAAGAAAGAATACCATGTACTGCTATTGTCACCAGACGCTACAACCCACAATAACATTTCCATTTTTTTACTGGCACAACTGGGAGGGATGTCAGCACCTTTGATGCTGGGCAGTTAATTTCTCAGAACACTAAAAATCAATAAACATTTTCTATTTGTTTTAATGTCTACAATATTCTTAGAACCAGTGGTCCAACATTTCTTTACTGCAAATTTATTAACATACCATGAACGTAACACCACGAATGTGAACACAACATACCACGAGCATGATCATACTCGGAAAGCAATAAACCCAGCAGCCAACACACCTGGACTGTCGTGACTGTTGGCAGAACTGCTGTCGACAGGCTTGCCTTCGAGAATCAGCGGCTCCTTCAAGTTGATGTTGTTACTCTCTGCGATGGCGGCCAGCCTCTCTAAGAGATCAGACACGCTCATTCTCTGAGCTGGGTTCACCTGGAAGCATCCGCCTGAGGAAACACAACATATGTCAATGTCACTCACACTAACAGCAGACCAGTTCTTATTAATTAATAATTTACTGTACCTACAACAAAACACAAATAATGTATTCCTCCATATAATCAACACAGAAATTTTTTTTAAATTGTACACACAAATTTAAATATACAGGTAACTAAATTAAAATACATAGAGTCAAAACATACATATTATTAACAAATGATGCCATCATGATCAACAATTAGTGGTGACAGTATAATCTAGTGACAGGTACAATAAAAAATTCATTTAAGTCAAAAAATTAAAATTTTATTATAAATTTAAAAAATTCAGACATCCAAATAATAATATGTATATTTAAGGGCGCGGTCTACCACAATTTTCATCGCCATTTTTTCATTTATTATTTGAAGACCTCGGGTGTAAATAGTGATAACCCTCAAAAGTTTGAAATTCTAGTTTCAAGTGTTGCTCATCACATCAGTACATTCTCTATGGATTAGTCCAGTTAGTTCATGCAAATGAACATAGATGGCAGAGTAATGCTAAGAGTAAAATATGATAACCCTCGTGACATTTGAAGTAAACAATGATAACCCTCTT